>CM044005.1:88747913-88824567 GCA_024085815.1 Flaveria linearis | reverse complement strand
AATAACATAATGTAATATTTTGTAAAATAGATTCTAAAAATGGTAATTCATGAGCTGTTCAATAATACAATGGGGTTATCTTTTGTTTTTAGCTTATTAAATTATTATTGTTTCAAATAATAAATAATAAAAGATTTGATCCAAATGTTATTTTTAAATGTATATCTACCTTTATATTAAATTGTTCCTTTAAAATAATTAAATGATTATAGACTTGAAACAATAAATTTTTATAATAGTAATGGTCATTATATTAATTCAGGTTTGTCATGATAATTGTAGAAATTATATAATTTAATTTCACGAATTATTTACAAATATTATCTTTTTTATAATATACTAACTAAAGGTTAGATTAATAATTTATTATTAATCAAAACATATTCCTATTAACTTTAAATAATTATAAAGCTTTATTAATAGTGAATCATATCACTAATTTTATACTTAAAGTCAATTCTAAAATATTTACTTATATAATTCTTTTAATGGATTAAAAATGTAATACCTACTTTGTAAATTATTATTTATCAAAACCTCATAATCCCATTGAATCCCTAATTCATATTTGAACGTTAATTTTATCTTTAACCTAAACTTGTAATATATTTTTAGGTACCGTGTATTGGATACTACTTGGATTATCTTGTAATCATTATTATCATCTTGTAATGCTTATATCCACATGAGTATTTCCTTGCCCATTTTTATCTTTTCACACTAATTTGGGTGAAACATGATTACTTATACGTAACGCACTTATAAACGTTTAGACTTGTAAAGCACTTGCAATTCATTCCTTTAGTTGTCATGGTTATTTGTGTATTGTAAGTGATTATATGAGATACATAATTTGTTTACAATCGTTAACTATTGCTAGCCTGGCGACGTCTTAGATCTTTGGGCCTGACAAGCCTATTTGGTGCTAAAGTCGATGTATTGCTGACTCCTGATGACGTATGCTTGTTCATCATGGAACCAAATACACTTAGCCAATCATATATACTTGTAATCAAGTCGATGTTTGGTTGTAACGATATGTGTTCTATAACCTTACTAGCTTATAACCTATGACATGAATTGCTACTTGTACATTGTCATACTATGTATGAAACTTTAGAAACTCACCAACTATTTTTTAGTTGACCTTTATTTTTATCATGTTTCAGGTCATGCCCAAGTTTAAGTGAACTTTTGAAGCTTGCATAATCTAGCTTGGACCTAGTTAATGAAATAAAAAGATTATATTTTGTCATGTTATGTTGAACTATTTCATGTTTGAGACTTATGCTTGTAATGTTACCTTTGAAACTTATGAATAATATATTTGGATTTAATATTAGCGTTATGTGGCTGTGAACAATCTTATCCCTCACATCTCAACGATTCCGCCGTCAAGGTTGGGGTGTGACACTTTAACCCTAACCCTAGCAAGTATGATTTTCTTTTCCTATTAATATTATATTAATGTAATTTGAAGTTTCTGATTTCTAACCGATATTCTCCTTGTTTGCTAAGTCGAACTTTGTAAATCTTTTAACCGTCTTGCGTCGTAGGCAATGAAAGTCTGCAAGTCAACTTATGACTAAAGGACACTCATGTCTCCTAAATGATTCTATCTCATCAAAACAGGGGACTCCCTTACTTTGGTGATGACTTCCACTCGCTATTATTGTTCTTATGAAATTTCATCTTCAAGACAGAAGTGAACCTCATACCTTGATGATCATTTTCCTCTTTTTTTTTATGAATTCGTATTATACTAATGGAATTAACCTCCTCAAAATAGGAGTAAAATTTTGTATCTTGATGATGGTTTCAATTTTTCTATTATGTTTTTATGAAATCCCATCCTCTGAATCGGGGTGATTTCCTTGTTTTGAGGATAGATTTCAATCATTTTTCTTTAGAACTCATATTTCACGAATGAAATGACATCACCAAAATAGGATTGAATCCCGTACTTTGGTGAGAAATGTCAGTTCTCGATCGTTTTCCTTGTCTTGTGAAATCCATCATCAAGACAGGCGTGAAAACCATACCTTGATGATAATTTCACCCCGTTTAAAGTTTTATGGATGGTATCTTCCTCAGGTGAAATGATCTCCTCAAAGTAGGAGTGGATTCTGTACTTTGATGAAGTCTTTCATTTTACTATAAATTGTTTCTATAAAACTTCACCGTTAGATAGGAGTGATTCCTTACCTTAATAGTAAGTTCCTCATTTTATACTTGTGGATCCTTAACAGTGAGTTAGGGTCAACTCTCGCTTGGTAGTTAAGAGTCATACCTTGGGAAAATACACCACCAAGCTAGGAGTGATAACCACATCTTGGTGACTAATCGCATTCATTGATCTCAAACTGACCAATGTTTTAAGACTTCAATTGACAAGAAACATGTAATAACTTGAAGGGTGAACACTGTTATCTGATTTATCGACGGTAGTGTTCCAACCAGTCAAGCTTAAGCATGATCCTGAGCTCAAAAAAGGCCTTTGTCACCTTAGGTTAATCTTAGTTCCAAGCCTGGAACATTTGAATTCTAAATCGACTTCTTTTCTCACGCTGTTATGTTTCGATTTGTCGCTTTTATCTAGCTTTATGGAACCTGTTATTTCTTGCGTATCGATTTTCCTTCGGGTTATCATCAACACCTAATTGCATGATGATAACACTCCTAAAACGTTCTTCGTACAAGATAAAACCATTATAAAGTGATGTCATGCCCTTTCTGCTTATATCGATGTACGATTATGTTCACGGGTTTGATGAATCGCGTGTGCAATCCGTACTTGGAAAGCTACTTGTGATTGTCTTTATCGTCGATATTCTGAATATTTAAATTCTAAACCGATCATGAACGACATTTTTGTTTCATTCGTTACCCATAATTAGAATGCAATTCCTATTATTTTGGATAATCTTTGAACTCCTAATCTTGAAAATCTCTAAACCTTTATCTTGATTGCGACTCCCAAGACTTGTTATTACATTCATTCCGAAGTGGACAAAACGGATCATGAATTTCCCAATTGGTATTCATGGTTTGGTATAAAAAGAAAAGTGGACATAGCTTTGTGTATGTTCAAATTGCCTCGTATTTCTTGACATTGGTGCATCATTGACTGATTGACTAGTTTCGCGCATTTCATGTTGACTCATGTAAGGTCACGAGTCGAGAAATTGACTCGTATCTACCTCTAATAGTCGGTCATCGTGGCGTGTCGTTAAACATCGATCGTTAATTCTAATGACCGATTCACCTTCTGGTATTAGCGATGTCTCTAATCAACTTTGGGAACCCAACTCAAATCTCAGCATATCGTATCATTCCTAATCTGACGGTTTGACCCAAGGAACCATACACATTCAAAAGATATGCGTTAAGCTTGTGTCATATTATATAGTGGCACTTGGGATTCTTAAATTCCATCCGTCAACCTTTCATACGAATTACGGGACTTTTGTCATTGGCTTCAAGACGTCACCTTATTACATAATTTCATTCTAGATGTTGAGAGTAGTGTGACTTACAAGTCTAATATACCTCAGGAACTCATCATCGTTTTCCACCGTTTCATGTGTCAAATCTCAAAAAATTAGTTTGTCAATAATAACTTTCGCATTCCACTGAAAGAGTTCAAATTTGGATGCATCGTGTAAATTTCATAATTCGCAAAGTGAAGCATCTCACCGGTAATCAAACACCAATCACAGTACGTCAGTGCACTTATCTTCATCATAAGCCTCCTGTTTGTTTAAATTTCAATTCTAATTTCAGGACGAAATTCTTAAAAGTTTGGGAGACTGTAACCTTTCGTACTTTCGTTAAATAAAAGTTAACTTTGTTATGCATTGTAAGGGCCATTTAAGCCATTTAAGAAACTTTGAGGGCTTGTTTTGCTTAGTTAATTTCGAGGTTAATAAATTAAATTAACAAATAATAATAACGATAATAGTATTTATATTTTTGTTTAAAATTTAACATTTAGTCATGATAATAAAAAAATAATAATAATAAATAATAGTCTAAATAAATAATATATATATAATGATAATAATGATAAAAATTTAATAATTTATAAAAGTTAAGTGATTGTTAATTATAAAAAAACGTTAAAACTTAAAGAAAATTAAGTTAAGGGGCCTTCATGTTAAATTTGAAACTTTAAATTAAAGTTTATCACATAAATAACAAAAAAGTATAACTACAGGGACCATCTGTGTAATTATGAAAAACCCAAACCACCCCCCCCCCCCTCTTCCCGTTTTTTCCGCCAGCTTCAGCTTCCGGCCGAGCTCCGCCACCCCTCAAACATCGGTTTTAGTCGCCATTTTAACCCCGAAACATGTCAAACGCTCATGAATCAGTTTCCAACAAGAATAAATGTAGTATTGAACTTTAAATCGGCCTTTAACACACTCGAACTCAAACCGAACCCCCTCAAACATCAAAATCGTTTCCACACTTAAATCGCATTAATAATGCAATTAAACTTGTATATACGTTCATATAATCATTTAGAAACTAATGGAGTGTCTTATTTTTCCTGAAATCATCTTCTTATCACAATAATCACTCGTAAAACCACCGAACTTACAACACAATCGAACTCCAATTTCTGCACGTTATAATTCCAAATTGACAGAGGCTTTCGACTTTAAACACCATTAGAAGCTACTGGTGCACGGAATTCGATTAAAATCAACTCCAACTTATCGAACCAAAACACCACAGCCGCACCCTTGTTCGAACTCATATCCATTGATTTTCATCGAATTAATAGGTACTGAAACTATCCTTTGATTCGTTTTTTATGGGGAACAAAATCCCCATGGTTAATTTCATTAACATCGAAGTTCTGATGATCAATTTGGCCAAAAATGTTTTTAGGGTTCATGTGAAATTGGGGTTTCGCTAACTAAAGCTTTTAAGATTTGTTGTTGATTTCATAACAGATTTGGGCCTCTAGGCCACCGGTTAAGTTCCTATACATATGCAGGGGAGGTCCGGGTTCGACCCTGGCCCCCTGCCAATATTTTTTAAAGAGTTTTATTAGTTTATATAATTTCAGAAAATTTTCAAATATTATTAGTAACCATATAAAAATTTCTTTCTATCAAAAAAATTGATATAGAATTTTTTTCTTTTAATTTCATTAGAAACCCATTTTAAAAATCATTATTTTCTTTTATTATTTTAAATATTATAGAAAGGAAATTATAAGACCTCGTCTATTATGAACTTGGAGTTTTAATAAATCTCATGTAATTATTATTATGTTCAATTAATAAATTTCTATTATTATGGATTTAATTACAAATCTATATATAAATCTTTGTTTTAGAAAATAATATATATGTACCTACTTAGGGATGTACACATATTGCAATGGCTATTTTAACCATGTAAATTTACAAAATATAGATTTATTTAAAGGTAAATAATAACCATTAAAATATAAAGGCTTAATTCTATTAATGGTGATTATCACTAAGAGTCATGTTTAAATCATTCAAATACCAAAATAATAATAACTTACATCTATTTAAAAAAAATACATAAGAATCATGGACAAATGGATATTAACATAACACCAAGATCATCATGATTAACTTAATATGACATTTCATTTAGGTGAACGTTAGCGAATCCTCAGCTTTATAAACAAGACATCCTATTTTTGTCATCGTTTATTATCCAAGTGAGTATTTCTATACCCCTTTTATTATTTCTACACTTTGGGGTGAAACATGTTACATTATAACATTGCACTTGTAAACACGTTTGATTCTTGTAAACTTATGGCATTTCACCTGTATGTTGTGGTTAGTTGACCTTTGTAGCTACCATGTAATATCGAATATATGTACAATCATTAACTATTGCTAGCCTGGCGACGTCATAGATCTATGGGCCTGACAAGCCTGCTTGGTTGATCCAAGTACACTTAGCTAATCGTATATACTTGTAAACGTTTAAGACTTGTAAAACTTTGTCAAGGTTTGATTGTGCATTCTGTCTTACATCCCTAGTTACTTTGTTCTCTAACTTACAACATGAATTGCCATCTTTTATATACTTATGTATTGAAAACTATAGAAATCTATAAGGCCCCTTCCCCCCGGCACCTCATAGTTGGTCATTCATAGCATAAAACATACATAATATAATTTTAAGCAGCGGAATTATTTAAACAAAAACCATCCATTCATTTAAAACACTGTTGTAAAGCAATACATTTTAGTTCACAAGTCACAAAATATTTAATTGAATGGATTACAAAACAACAGTATCGTCAAAAACATAATGGATGTCAGTCTTGCCCACCAAGTAGCCACCCCTGTGTGCCATCCTCAGCAACCTGTCACCTGCCAACTGGAAATACATAAAATCAGCGTTGCTGAGTGAGTTCTAGTTTTATAGTTAAAATACTTTACTTTTCGTTCAAAAACCGTTCCTCATTTTCACAGGTGATCATACATCGTACGTACACATAGGTAATACTTTCATTATCTTCATCATCGTTCAATTCGTACTTTTATCATTCCTCTTTAATTAAGTTGTGAGTCTGTTGCGACACCAAGTCGCTCACCTCTAAGTCAATCACAAAGATTGACCTACATACTGTGAGTCTTTTGTGACACCAAGTCACTCACCTCTAAGCCAATCACGAAGATTGACCTACATTCCTGTGAGTCTGTTGTGACACCAAGTCACTCACCTCTATATAAATCTCAAGGATTGATCCTGTGTGCATCCTTCAGGGTAGCGAACCCGCATCACAGTTGAGCTAACACCTGCCAGGGGTGTGCACCTCCATTCATTTGCTTGCAAGACTTTCATTCATTCGTTCACGTTCCATTCCTCTTTATCATTAATCTTTCACTTTATTAATGATAATAATTCTTGATCATGATCATTCCACATAGAAACATACAGTATTATTATTATAATAATATTAATAATAATAATACTAATATATATAAATAATATTATTCATACTCTTAATATATCCCTAATCGTAATATTAATTATAATATTAAGGAAAGGATTATTATTACATTCAAACATCATCATTCACATTCAATAATGTCCTAGTCAACATTCAGGTGAAACCCTACTGAACAAACTCCAAGGGAATATATTAAAAAGTCTAAGTTTTTGGGCGTATGAGCCCTGTTCTAGGCATTTCACCACTGTCGGACTCATCAGCTACACTTAGAAAATTTCAGGCTCTGGGCGTATGAGCACTGCTGGGCGTATGACCCCTGTTGGTCGTATTAGCCCTGTTGGTCGTACCATCCCATACTTAGAAAATATTTGCTGGTCATACGACCAGAATTCAAACTTTTCACCCTTTACTTAGTTTCTCAGACTCATAGGTACTGTGGGACTCATGAGTCCTGTTGGACTTATAAGTCCCCATACTTAGCAAATTTTTAGACTTATGAGTCTGGTCGTTTTAGAACTATTGGACACATTACCTGCTTAGACTCATGACCATACTGGGATATTTCTAAGGCATGTCCCTGGCGTATAAGCACTATTAGACTCATTAGTTTGTACTTAGTTATTCTAAGTCCAATTTCAGGCATATTACTACTATTTGGGCTTGTTAGTCGTTTTAGTAACCTGCTCATGTGACTAATTCATATTCAGATTCCCAAACATCAGAATGCCTAGTACTAAACATACACATGATTCTAGGCATAAATCTAACATAAACATAAACATACATACATTCATATCATTCGGGTATTATACCCGAACTTATAAAAACATACTTACATGCATTTCCAGCCCCAAAACATTTAAAAACAGGTAAGAAGGGGTCTAGAACTCACCTTCGTTGTCTCTTCAAATTTTCACACTCTTCTTCCAAGCCTCTTCGACTGTTCTAGCACCTAAACACACACACCACACCACCCCCGAACACCCAAGTCACATTTCTAAGCACACATACGGTTCTAGAATCATCTAATGCTTCAAAAACTCGAGATTTCTTACCAAAAACTTCTAGTTTTCAGATTCTTCTTCAGAAATTCGAGAATTCTCTGCTTTGCTGCTTTCTCTCTCTAAATATCCGAAAATGGTGATGATATGAACAAGAGTGGGTGACCATACCACCTTTTGTATCAAAATTAATAGAAAGTTTGCCCATTTGGCACTTTTGGCCCTTCCACAAAAGTAGACTTTTGTTTTCTTTCCTTTCTCTTTCTATCTTGTTCTTTTAATTTCTTTATAAGAATTACGGGTGTTACAAGTCCACCCCCCTTATATAGGTTTCGTCCCCGAAACCTGTTATTCCTCAAACAGATGTGGGTAGTGCTGTCTCATTTCTTCTTCAGTCTCCCACGTAGACTCGGATCCCTTCCTGTGCTTCCACTGTACACGCACAAGAGGAACCACTTTATTCCTCAACCTCTTTTCTTTACGATCAATGATTGCCACTGGTTGCTCTACGTAGTTGAGCCTCTCATCCACCTCGATATCCTCCAGTGGTACAACCATGTCTTCATCAGCTAAGCACTTTCTCAGATGAGATACATGGAACGTGGGATGAATTCCACTTAACTCATCTGGCAATTCAAGTCGATAGGCCACCTCTCCTACTCGTGCGATAATTGGAAAGGTCCTATGTACCTCGGGCTTAGCTTACCTCTTTTCCTGAATCTAATGATTCCCTTCCAGGGCGAGACCTTTAACATGACTCGGTCACCAACCTTGAACTCTATCGGTCTTCGCCTCTTGTCAGCATACGACTTTTGCCTATCTTTCGCCGCCTTCATGAAGGCTTTGATCTTTTCTAACTTCTCAGTCGTTGCTTCAATTACCTCAACACCTCCCAACTCTTTCTGCCCAATGTCTCCCCAGCACACGGGCGTCCTACATCTCCTACCGTATAACATCTCGTAAGGTGGCATGCCAATGCTGGCATGATAACTGTTGTTGTACGAGAATTCTGCTAACGGCAAGTGGTTGTCCCAACTTCCTCCAAAGTCGATCACGCACGCCCGAAGCATGTCCTCGAGTGTTTGGATCGTCCTCTCAGACTGACCGTCCGTCTGAGGGTGATATGCTGTACTAATGTGTAGTCTCGTCCCCATTGCATCATGAAATCTTTTCCAAAACTTGGAGGTAAACCGGGTGTCACGATCAGACACAATAGACACCGGTACACCATGACGAGCTACAATTTCTTTGATGAACAGATCCGCCAATCTTTCAGATGAGTACGTCTCGCGGATCGGTAGGAAGTGGGCACTCTTGGTCAAGCGGTCAACTATCACCCATATGGCATCATACCCTTTTGGGGTACGTGGTAATTTCGTGATGAAGTCCATGGTGATGTGCTCCCACTTCCACTCGGGTATATCCAACGGTTGGATCTTCCCGTAGGGCTTCTGGTGTTCCGCCTTCACTTGTAAGCAAGTCAAGCACTTACTTACGTACTCCACTACGTCGCGTTTCATACCCGACCACCATAGTCTTTCTTCATATCGTGGTACATTTTGGTAGCACCGGGGTGAATGGAGTATCGGTCTTATGGGCCTCGTCCATAATCTTTTCACGTAGATCCCCGTATCGAGGAATCCACATTCGCCCAAATCGGGTCTTAACACCAAGAGTGTTCTCACCCAATTCCGTAACTAGGCCTCTCATCCTTTCGGAGTTAAGACGATCTTCTTTCAAAGCCTCGTCTTGGAACTCCTTAACCTGTGTCATCACATCGGGGGTCATGATCAGCTGATAAGCCTTCACCCGAATCGGCTCAGGTCGTTCTTTTCGACTAAGGGCATCGGCCACCACGTTGGCCTTGCCCGGATGGTAATGGATTTCGCAATCATAATCCTTTATTAGTTCCAACCATCGCCTATACCTCATGTTAAGATCTTTCTGCTCGAAGAAGTACTTCAAGCTTTTGTGGTCGGTGAAGATTGTGCACTTCGTCCCGTATAGATAGTGCCGCCAAATCTTCAACGCGAAAACCACCGCAGCTAGTTCAAGATCGTGCGTGGGATAGTTGACTTCGTGAGTTTTCAGTTGTCGAGATGCATAGGCTATTACCCTTCCACTTGCATCAACACGCAACCTAGCCCAGAATAAGATGCATCTGAATAGACCACTAAGTCTTCATTCCCCTCGGGCAAAGTCAAAACAGGAGCTTGCGTTAGTCTTGTCTTCAACTCCTCGAAGGCATTCTCCTGCTCTTGACCCCACACGAATTTCACGTCCTTACGGGTCAATTTTATCAAAGGGAGGCTATCTTGGAGAAGTCTTGAATAAATCTCCTATAGTAGCCCGCCAATCCTAAGAAGCTACGAATCTCGGATGGCGTCTTTGGTGTTTCCATTGCATCACAGCCTCAACCTTTGCTGGATCCATCATTATTCCTTCTGCATTTACCACGTGACCCAGAAATTGTACCTCGCGTAGCCAGAACGCACATTTGGAGAACTTAGCATACAGCTTCTCCCTCCTTAAAGTCTCCAACACTTCCCGAATATGACCGGCATGCTCTTCTTCGCTCCTCGAGTAAATCAGAATATCATCGATGAACACAATTACTTATTTATCTAACATTGGCTGACACACTCGGTTCATCAAATCCATAAAAGCAGCTGGCGCGTTAGTTAGACCAAATGACATAACGAGAAACTCATAGTGTCCATAACGCGTACGGAAAGCTGTTTTAGGAATGTCCTGCTCCTTCACCTTCAACTGGTGATAGCCAGATCGAAGATCTATCCTCGAGAACCAACTGGCACCCTGGAGCTGGTCGAACAAGTCATCGATTCTCGGTAACGGATACCGATTCTTTATTGTCAACTTGTTCAATTCACGGTAGTCGATACACATTCTCATGCTACCGTCCTTCTTCTTCACAAACAAGACCGGAGCACCCCAAGGAGAGATACTCGGTCTAATAAAGCCTTTGTCAAGCAACTCTTGCAGTTGCTCCATCAACTCCTTCATCTCAGTCGGAGCCAATCGATACGGTGCCTTGGCGACAGGTTGGGCACCGGTATCAGGTCAATTTGAAATTCGATTTCGCGGTCAGGTGGCAATCCCGATAAGTCTTCGGGAATACATCTGGAAACTCACGCACAACCGGAACATCGGATAGTTGTGGTGTTGGCGCTTCCACATCCTTCACGTAGCATAAGTAGGCGCTGCACCCACGCCTCATGCACTTGCCTGCCACCGCCATCGAGATCACTTTAGGGATCATCGTTACCCGATCCCCGTATATCGTTACCAGACTTCCCGTCAGATGCCGTCAGTCTAATCATCTTCTTTCGGCATACGATATTTGCTTCGTAAGTTGCCAACCAATCCATCCCTAGCACTACATCAAATCCACCTAGGGGCATCACATGTAATCTAGCAGCAAACCTATGGCCTTCTAACTCTATGGTACAGTCCTCTATCACATCAGTAACTTTAGTGGACTTACCAATAGCAGTTTCTACATCAAAGGGATCATCAATGCATTTACTACTAACAGGCAATTTAGCACAGAAAGTAGTAGAAATGAAACTCCTACTAGCACCAGAATTAAATAACACAGAAGCAAGAGTTTGATTTACTAGAAACGTACCTGACACGACATCGGGGTCCGTCCTAGCCTCCTCTCTGGTCATGGTGAAAGCTCTGGCACTTGCCTTATGCCCTTCAGCCCCAGCCGTCTTCTTCGCCCCGGAACTCTCCACCCTCTGCTTCTTGCAGTCTTTGCTCATGTGGCCCGCCTCATCGCAGTTATACACCTCAGCTCCTTACAGTCTTTCAAGATGTGGCCCGGCTTCCCGCACTTGAAACACACGTTGAGTCCTGATTTGCACTCACCCGTATGCTCCTTCCCACACTTGCCACACCTTTTGGGCCTCGAGCTTGACGACCCCACCCTACGGTCATCCATTCTCATCCTTTTGTTGTTCGGGTAAAGCCGCCACGCCCGAACCGTTTCCCATTCCAGTTTCGGTCACCACCACCAGCCTTCTTCACCTCCGCATCTGCTACTTCCCTCTCATCATAAAGTCTCCCAGCCAAATCTACTGCCGACCTAAAAGTGCTTGGTCGTGCAGCAATCAAATGCCTACGAATGTCGGCTGGCAGCCCCTGTACATACCGGTTAATCTTGCGAGATACCGGCGTCACCTGATCTGGCACCAGCCTCGCCATCTCATTGAATTTGGCAGTGTACTGCTGGTGGGTCATGGTTCCCGCTTCGAGTTGTAGGAACTCCCTCTCAATCTTATCGAGTTCCCTGTGAGGACAGAATTCCTCAATTACCAGCTTCTTCAACTCGGACCACTTCATCTTGCTTATGGCCCTGCTGCCCTCAGCCTGGACAATATTGTCCCACCAACATAGGGCTGAGTCAGTAAAGGAGTGGGTGGCAAACTTCACCTTCTGATCTTCCCGGCACTCACTGATCTCGAGTACCGCCTCCATCTCCCTTACCCACCAATGGGCAGCCGCAGCATTGCATTTCCATCAAAAGTCGGGGCCTGCACCTCTGGAATGCCCCGTAGTTGCATCCCTTGGTCGTCACCCCAACCACATCATCTTCCTCTTCATCAGATACTACTACCTCAGGATTCGGTCGTTCATCTCCTCCCTTGCTTTCCTTCCCAGTTGACCCTCTCCTGTCCTCCTTCTTCTTTCTCTCTTTATTCCTCACAGCACGAATAACATCGGTCACTACAGATGGCATAACTGCCTGTAGGACTTGGTGTACCTCATCAGCAATCGCTTCCCTAGCTGAGGCATTCAGGCTCGCATTCTCAGTTTCTTCATTCCGATCAGGAACCTCAGGGTTCACGGGATCCTCTCAGGAGCTTTAGTGCTGTTCCTAGTCGTACGCGGACGAACTCTACCTCTAGCAGCCTTAGAAGGTTTCTTCCCAGCCATTTTCCTATGCACTATAAGATTCAAACACTAAAACAGTCATTCAAGGTAATAGCTCAGTTTATGTCAAGTATAGTAAGTCCCTAATTACAGTGGCCAGTTGTGATTAGCCACTTACTTTACTCTTCACACCCCAAGCATTTCCTATCCTGACTACATCAGTATCTAAATCTACTAAGAACACATAAATCACATATAGCACACGCACATAAGTCTGGTTGATTTTTAAGAAAGCAATACCTGATGGCACATGGCTACTCGGGCTGACATCCCTCTTTCCGTCCCATTCTCAGTTTAAGTTAAGGTTTAATTTGAAAATTTACCTGTTTCACTTAAACTTTAGCTCTGATACCAACTTGTAAGGCCCCCTTCCCGGGCACCTCACAGTTGGTCATTCACAGCATAAAACATACATAATATAATTTTAAGCAGCGGAATTATTTAAACAAAAACCATCCATTCATTTAGAACACTGTTGTTAAGCAATACATTTTAGTTCACAAGTCACAAAATATTTAATTGAATGGATTACAAAACAACAGTATCGTCAAAAACATAATGGATGTCAGTCTTGCCCACCAAGTAGCCACCCCTGTGTGCCATCCTCAGCAACCTGTCACCTGCCAACTGGAAAATACATAAAAATCAGCGTTGCTGAGTGAGTTCTAGTTTTATAGTTAAAATACTTTACTTTTCGTTCAAAACCGTTCCTCATTTTCACAGGTGATCATACATCGTACGTACACATAGGTAATACTTTCATTATCTTCATCATCGTTCAATTCGTACTTTTATCATTCCTCTTTAATTAAGCTGTGAGTCTGTTGCGACACCAAGTCGCTCACCTCTAAGTCAATCACAAAGATTGACCTACATATTATGAGTCTGTTGTGACACCAAGTCACTCACCTCTAAGCCAATCACGAAGATTGACCTACATTCCTGTGAGTCTGTTATGACACCAAGTCACTCACCTCTATATAAATCTCAAGGATTGATCCTTTATGCATCCTTCGGGGTAGCGAACCCGCATCATAGTTGAGCTAACACCTGCCAGGGGTGTGCACCTCCATTCATTTGCTTGCAAGACTTTCGTTCATTCGTTCACGTTCCATTCCACTTTATCATTAATCTTTCACTTTATTAATGATAATAATTCTTGATCATGATCATTCCACATAGAAACATACAGTATTATTATTAATAAGCATATTAATATAATAATACTAATAATATTATAAATAATATTATTCATACTCTTAGTAATATCCCTAATCGTAATATTAATTATAATATTAAGGAAAGGATATATTATTACATTCAAACATCATCATTCACATTCAATAATGTCCTAGTCAACATTCAGGTGAAACCCTACTGCACAAACTCCAAGGGAAATATATTAAAAAGTCTAAGTATTTTGGGCGTATGAGCCCTGTTCTAGGCATTTCACCACTGTCGGACTCACCAGCTACACTTAGAAAAATTTCAGGCTTTGGGCGTATGAGCACTGCTGGGCGTATGACCCCTGTTGGTCGTATTAGCCCTGTTGGTCGTACCATCCCATACTTAGAAAATTTGCTGGTCATACGACCAGAATTCAAACTTTTCACCCTTTACTTAGTTTCTCAGACTCATAGGTACTGTGGGACTCATGAGTCCTGTTGGACTTATAAGTCCCCATACTTAGCAAATTTTCAGACTTATGAGTCTGGTCGTTTTAGAACTATTGGACACATTACCTGCTTAGACTCATGACCATACTGGGAATATTTCTAAGGCATGTCCCTGGGCGTATAAGCACTATTAGACTCATTAGTTTGTACTTAGTTATTCTAAGTCCAAATTTCAGGCATATTACTACTATTTGGCTTGTTAGTCGTTTTAGTAACCTGCTCATGTGACTAATTCATATTCAGATTCCCAAACATCAGAATGCCTAGTACTAACATATACACATGATTCTAGGCATAAATCTAACATAAACATAAACATACATACATTCATATCATTCGGGTATTATACCCAAACTTATAAAAACATACTTACATGCATTTACAGCCCCAAAACATTTAAAAACAGGTAAGAAGGGTCTAGAACTCACCTTCGTTGTCTCTTCAAATTTTCACACTCTTCTTCCAAGCCTCTTCGACTGTTCTAGCACCTAAAACACCACACCACACACCACCCGAACACCCAAGTCACATTTATAAGCAAACATACGGTTCTAGAATCATCTAATGCTTCAAAAACTCGAGATTTCTTACCAAAAACTTCTAGTTTTCAGATTCTTCTTCAGAAATTCGAGAATTCTCTGCTTTGCTGCTTTCTCTCTCTAAATATCCGAAAATGGTGATGATATGAACAAGAGTGGGTGACCATACCACCTTTTGTATCAAAATTAATAGAAAGTTTGCCCATTTGGCACTTTTGGCCCTTCCACAAAAGTAGACTTTTGTTTTCTTTCCTTTCTTTTTCTATCTTGTTCTTTTAATTTCTTTAATAAGAAATTACGGGTGTTACAAAATCTCACCAACATTATTGTTGTCCTTTTATTTTTAACATGTTTCAGGAAATACTCAAGTATGATTACTACTTTGAAGCTTATCACTACTTTGAAGCTTATCACATCTAGGATTGGACCTAGAGAAATAAAAGAATGAACTTGTCACATTTAACTTGTATATCATGATGTTATCCTTGTTTGAGACTTATGTTTATAATGTTACCCTTGAAACTTATGAATAATATATTTGGATTTAATAATAGCGTTATGTGGCTGTGAACGACCTTAACTCTCACATCTCGACGTTTTCGCCGTCAAGGTTGGGGTGTGACAATGTACATGTATATTTACTTTCTTAAAAATTATAAATAAATAAATGTAACAGAGAATTTATTTAATTGAAATAAATAAAATAAAAAAATAAGTGGAACACATTACACTTTGAGATTAATAATAATTGTATTTTATACAATTTTTATAATTTTTAAAATAAAAGAAATGGAAATTTCTTAATTAAAATTTTTTTAAAAAAAAATTCAAAAGAAAATGATTTTATATGATTATTAATAATATTTTTAAATATTTTTCTAAAATTTAAATATTATAAAAATCCTTTAAAAATAATGGCAGGGCCTCGGGTTCGAAACCGGGCCCTTTGCCAAGAAAACAAGCACACAAACCACCGGCCAAAGCCTTGGTTTGTGTAAGTTTTCAGAAATCAAATCTTAAAATTCTTTTCCCCAGAAAATCTCCAATTTCACATAAACCCTAAATCAAATCGTCAAATTGATCATCCAATCGATAATGGTAACAAAATTAACCATAGGGCTATGATTACTGTTAGATCTAGATTGTATAGGGCTAGATCATTTTTGTATAGGCTTAGTACTTGAAAATCAAGTCTTGTAATTAATATTTGTAACAGTCAAAATATATATATATGTGCTTTGAATCTATAGGATAACCCCATATATATGTGTGTTGATTTGTGACTTGACAGGGAAAAACAATATACTTGGATTCCTGGAATTGACCAAGTGTAAGAAACATCTACGGATGAACAATTTTGTTAATCCGTAGATATGTTTCTTACAAGACAAAATGACTAAGTACATGTTCCTGCGGATGATCAAGTACCGTGAAGTGAAGACTCCTACGGAAGAAGGATTTCCTACGGAAGAACAACTCTGCTACGGAAGACCAATCATCTACGGAAGAACAAAAGTTCTGCGGACGACAAGACACCTGCGGAAGAATATACTTGTGCGATTGCAACTATCAAGAAGTCAAACAAGTCAACACAATCAATAACAAATTCCGAGAGATCCGTGTTTCCTAAGCCGACTCAAATCATCTATAAATATGAGTCCTAGGTTTCATATCTCGGGGAACACAATCAATCATTATTATGGCTGTCAAGAGTTCATTGTGCAACCCTAGCTGCCGTCACATCAACATCAAACATTATTCGATTCACAGAATTCGTTGTTCATAGTTATCAGTTATTATTCTTTTGTAATCATTACCTTATAGTTAATGAAATACATTTGAATTATTATTGATTTCACATTTATTGTGTTTCTGTGGTTGTGTTCATCGTTAATCATTAAAACAATTAAACGTCAATTAGTGATAATTCCGCGATCATTAAATTGATTTATTTTATTACTGATAATTCCTGAATCGCGATCCTTAGATTCACAGGTGGTATCAGAGCCATTGGTGCTCATTGATTTAGATCAATTGATCTATAGTATTAAAATTGTTTAATTGATTTTCAAACAATTAAATCAACGGCTTGTCGTTCAGCAAGCACTGTCTCATTGCTTGTTTGATTTAGATCTATATTCAAATCAATTGAATACTAGATCTGCGTCTTTGATAGATTTATCAATTTTAGCATTTAAGTTTTGATTAATTCTTTTGCATTAAACATGAGTACTTTTGGTGGAGGATCTTATCAACCGCCAAAGTTGGAAACCAAAGCTGATTTTAAATCCTGGAAGATCAAGTTCAGGAATCATGTGAACTACATAGATTCTGACTTGTGGGAGTCCATCACTCAGGTCCTTATATTCCACCCACTCTTGGGCCGGATTATAATGACAAGAACCAGCCAATCAGCACTAAAGACCTGCCACCTGATGATGTCAAGAAGGTCAAAGTCGATATTAAAGCATACAGCTTGCTTAGTATGGCTTTGCCAGAAGAAATCTTGATCAGGTGTGAAAACTACAAGACAGCAAATTCCCTGTGGAAGATACTCCACACTCTCTGTGAAGGGAGTGATGAGATCCGAAGCATAAGGAAAGACACCCTTAGATCACAATATGAAACTTTTCATCATATTGAGGGTGAATCAATTCCTCAGCAACTCCATAGATTTATGCAACTTGTTACTGAGATGAACATCTTGGAGTTAAAATATACCACTGAGGAATTAAAAAGAAGATGCTCCACACTTTGCCTGAAAGTTGGAAGCAAACAGTCTCCATGTTCAAGAATACCATAGATCTCAAGACAACAGGTCTGGATACATTGGTTGCTAAGGTAGAAGCTCTTGAACTGGATGAACAATCAAGAAACAAGAGTGTGAGAACTCATGTCTCACCATATCACTTCAAGGAAACCAAAAATGCTGGAAGTGCATTTATCTCAAACAATAAAAGTGATAACTCTTGTACTTTGAGTGATGATGAAGAGGAAGTTAGTTTTTATGCATCCAAACCTACTAAGAAATCATCTCAAAGTAAAAATCAAAAGGAAAAGGGAAGATCTGAAGAGAAAGAGAAACATCAGCAACTGCAAACTCTTCTCAACATAACAAACAATCAGAACCAATAACTGTCATATTGGATTCTAAAGAACAAAAAGCAGCCTTTGCAGCTTTTAGTTGTAGCTTTCAAGCATATCTTGGAAGTTCACTTACATCAGCAAACATCTGTCAGCAAGATTTGGAGGAACTCCCTCCTGATGTAGTAGAAGAGATGGATCTACAATGGCAGATGGCAATGATTGCTTACAGAGCTAAGCAATATCTGCGGAGAAATAAAAATCTGGCAGCAGCAAGCAAAACATCAAAGATTGGTGTTGATAAATCAAAAGTCAGATGCTTCAAGTGCAATCTCTATGGTCACTTCTCTAGAGAATGCAACCAACAATCATCTCCGCAGTATCAGCATCAGCAGCAACAAAGTCAGCAGCAACAACAATATCAGAATCAGCAATCAACCTCTCAAAGATCTCTGCATAGACAACCTCAGCTAACATCCCCACCAGCCACAATTACATCAGCAGGACCAAGCAATCCTAAGGAGTCAGGGCTGATCATCCTTCAAGATGGAACATGTGACTGGAGTTTGTATGAGAAGGAAGTGATAGAGGAGAATCAAGCATTAATGGCACATATGGAAACAAAGTTCCTCCTATGGCCAGAGAGGTAAAAGACAGGTTATGTTCATCATCATGTGTTGAGGAAGTTGAACGATATAGAGTCCATGCTCAACAATTGGCTGATAAAGTAAAGGAAACTATGATTTTAAATGAATCACACTTAAGAGAACAAAAATTATATCAAATCAAAATAAGTTCTTTACAAAAAGATTTAGAAAAATATGTTTCTGAAAATTACAGCCTAAAAGCCCAAGTTGAGCATCTGACCACTTCCTTAACAAAATCCATGGCTGATCATGCATCAACTGAAGTGAAACTTCAGAAGTTTCAATTATCATCTCAACAATATGAGAAGTTGTTAAACTCTCATATTGAATCAAAGAACAGGTCCGGGTTGGGTTATAATGCTGTTGCACCACCTATTAATATAACTACACACCTTTACCTGAAACAATGACTAACAATTTGTCAAAACATTTTGTGCAAAGCACCAAAATTGACATAAACAATAGTCATGAAGCTGAGATAAGTGAAACTGAATCTACAGAATCTGAATCACTTAAACATAATGAATCAGATTTTGATAAGTATGATGACTTGGATGATTCTGATGAACATGATACTGATCAACTGAACATTGGTAAGAATGTTCAAGTTGAAACTGGTCTTCCGCGGGTACTTGAAGAATCAAAGCTGCAGTATCCTCCAAAGCAACGGAACATGCTGAAGACTATCTGCAAGAGGATTGCTGAATTGAATGAAGGACTTCAAGAACTGAACCTTCACAAAGTTGATAGCTGTGGATCAATTGCTGAGATACCTTTGTCTTCAGAGAAAGGTAAGAAACAACAAACTTCAACAAAGCAAAAGAAAATTCAAGTGTTGAAGATCAGCGGAAAAAGAAATCTGAAGAATCCGTAGAACATCTGCGGAAAGCAAAAGTTAGCAAGTCCGTAGATCTTCTGCGGAAGACAAAATTACTGAATCCGCAGAAAAGCAACGGAAGAGAGAAACTGATTCTGCGGACGAGGTAAAAAGAGAGACCAACAAACATGCACAGAAAAGGTGAATATCAAGCAACAAATGGCAGCCAAAGGCAAACAAGCAACAGCTGATGATGCTCCAAACAAAAACAAGAAGAAATCAACTGATGCTTCAGCAAGTGAGAAAAGAACAGTAAAAAGAAGGATGAATCTGAAAGTTCAGAAAAATATTGTAAATGGTGTGATATGAAGAATCACAATACTGATGAATGCTATTTCAGCAGCTATTGTTCCATTTGCAATATGAACAATCACATGACTGCTGATTGTTACTTCAACAAACACTGTGCCATATGTGATAAAATAATCATTCAACTCAGGAATGTTATTTTAATAACAAGAACAAGAAAAAGAGCAAAAAGAAGTCACAAGATACATCATCCGAATCAGATTCTCAATCATCAGTAAGTAACAAAGAGACAAAGATTCAAAAAGATCAACAAAAGTCAAAGAAAGGATCATCTGTTGAGACAAGACTTCGAAGAAGAAAACACCAATACAGGCTAAGACACCTCACAAAAAGGTGGATTTGTCTGATAAACAGACTGAAGTAGTTGATGGTTTCTTTGACAACTTTGGAAAAGGAACTCCTGTGTCTCAATCAAAGCTGAAAGATGAAGAAACTTTCAAAACTACAGGATCCTCTCCAAAGTTAAAATACCAACCAAAACAAGTCACTTTGAAGAAAGACTCAGACAAGCATGAAGGCATCCAGAAACCTGACTCATCTTCAACAGAATCATCCTCACCACCATCAAATCAAAAAGAAACAACTAATACTGAAACTTCAAGATTAATTCATGAAGGAGTAACTATTGTTGACACATCTAGCAAATCCAAGACAATTAAGCCTTGGATTGTCAATTCTAACTAATTTCTTTTTGTGTGCAGGAACAATCATGGAGAGCTGACAACAAGTGGTATGTTGACAGTGGTTGTTCCAGACATATGACAGGGAACTGTGCACTTCTCCATGACTTCAAACATAAACATGCCTCTTATGTGGCATTTGGTGGGGATAAGAAGGGAGGTAAAATTGTTGGTGAGGGAATGGTAACTAATGGTGTGTTAACATTTGAAAAAGTAAATTACTGTGAAAATTTGCAGTATAATTTACTTAGTGTTTCCCAAATTTGTGATCAAAATTATTTAACACTATTTGATAACACTAACTGTTACATTCTTAAGCCAGGTTTTATAGTTCCAGCAGACTGGATCCTTCTTAAAGCATCAAGAAAAGGCAACACATATATCTTGGATATGAACAACACAACACTCACTAATCATGAGACATGCCTGCTGTCTAAATCTTCAGAAGATGAATCTCAACTGTGGCATAGAAGGCTTGTCCATTCCAACATGAAGAACATGAATAAATTGGTGAAAAATGACCTAGTCATTGGATTACCAAAGAAAGAATTTCACTGTTCTAATCATTGTTCTTCATGTTATAAAGGAAAACAACACCGAGTGTCTCATAAATCCAAAACAATTAACACTAACACTACACCACTCAAATTGCTTCACATGGACCTCTTTGGTCCAACCAATGTGCTGAGCATTAGAAAAAGGCAATATTGTTTGGTGATAGTAGATGATTTCACTAGATTCACATGGGTCTTCTTTTTAAAACATAAGAGTGAAACATCTGAAACATTAATGGACTTTGTGATCAAGATTGAGAATCAACTTGATTTAAAAGTTAAAATTTTTAGGAGTGATAATGGAACTGAGTTTGTTAATGCTGATCTGGATTCTTTTTGCAGGAATAAAGGAATAGCAAGACAATTCAGTGCACCAAGAACTCCACAACAAAATGGAGTAGCTGAAAGGAGAAATAGAACACTCATAGAAGCAGCCAGAACAATGCTAGCTGATTCTCAGTTGCCCATTACTTTCTGGGCAGAAGCTGTGAATACAGCTTGCAATGTTCAAAACAGAACTTTGATAGTCAAAGAACATAATAAAACACCTTATGAACTCTTATTTAAAAGGAAACCTTTTATAGGATATCTTAGAGCTTTTGGGTGTCATGTGTTGTTTTGAATACTAAAGAACAATTGGGAAAATTTTCTGAAAAAGCCTATGATGGTTTCTTTGTTGGATATCATCCACTTCTAAATCATATAGGGTCTATATTCCAGAACATAACATAGTTGAAGAGACTCCCAATGTTTCTTTTGATGAATCCATGTTTACTACTAATGTAAAAGGATCATCTTGGTTATTTGATATAGATGCATTAATGGAATCATTTAACACTGGTTATCTGATCAATGCAGGTGCTGCGGATACATGCTATCCATTTGTACCTCCAAGCTTGAATGAAGTGCCCCTGACAGCTGACCCACCACGGGCACAACTTTCAACTGCACCTCAGCAAGAATCAAGTCAGCAGCATGAAGTTACATCCGTAAATACATCCGCAGATGCATCAGTATCCGCAGATGTAAGTCCTGCCTCAGCTGTTGAACTAAGGAATAAAGAGGAGGGGTTAAATCAACAACCATACCTGCAACACAACAATGTTCATCCGTGGATGGTAATGCATCTTCTACGGAAGTACAAAATGCGTCCGTAGATGCTGCAGTTACTCCTGTGGAAGAACAAAATGCTGCTTCCGTAGAACTTCCTGCGGACGAACAAAATGCTACTTCCGTAGAACTTCCTGCGGAAGAAGACAAAGCAGCAACTCACACACAAGCTGATCCAAATGACCATGAGCCATTTGATTATTTCATCGACTCAACTTCTCAGCTGACACCATCTGCTTCAATGGGTTTCTCAAACTTAGACTCCACAGTTCCAGTTGATGCTGTCTCAACAAGCAGAATCCACAAGGCTCATCCAACAGACAATATCATTGGAGATCTGAATACAAGAACTACAAGGAACAAAGGAGGTGTGGCAAACATTTGTTTGTTCACTTGCTTCTTGTCCCAAACAGTTCCTGCAAACATTACAGCTGCACTAAAAGACAACAGCTGGATTGAGGCTATGCAAGAAGAGCTACAACAATTCAGAAAACAAAAAGTGTGGACTCTTGTAGACTTGCCTACGGGTCAACACCCAATTGGAACAAGGTGGCTATTCAAAAACAAGCTGGATGACAGAGGTATCATCGTGAGAAACAAGGCTAGGCTTATTGCTCAAGGATATACCCAGGAAGAGGGAATAGACTATGATGAAGTCTTTGCACCAGTTTCCAGGATTGAAGCTATAAGGGTTTTCCTAGCCTATGCCTCCTTCAAGAAGTTCACAGTCTATCAAATGGATGTGAAGTGTGCTTTCCTCTATGGGAAAATTTATGAAGAAGTCTATGTTGCTCAACCCCCCGAATTTGAAGACCCTGATTATCCACATAGAGTATACAAGCTTGACAAAGCTTTGTATGGTCTTCATCAAGCACCCAGAAAGTGGTATGACACACTATCATCCTTCCTGCTGAAGAATGGCTACAAGAGAGGAACAATTGATCAGACACTTTTCCTCAAACATGAACATCAAGATCTTTTGGTGGTTCAAATATATGTTGATGACATAATATTTGGATCAACCAACAAGAAGCTGTGCCAAAGCTTTGAAGACTTAATGAAATCTGAATTTCAGATGAGCTCCATGGGAGAATTGACATTCTTCCTTGGCTTATAAATTCATCAGAAACCAGATGGCATTTTTATCAATCAAGAAAAGTACATTCATCAAATTTTGAAGAAGTACAATCTTGCTGATTCCATTCATGCAAGACACCAGCATCAACAATAGACAAGATTGTGCCTGACCCTGCTGGAAAATCCGTAGATCAAAGATTGTACAGATCAATGATCGGTTCTTTAATGTACTTAACTGCCAGTAGACCTGACATCATGTTTGCTGTTTGTGTTTGTGCCAGGTATCAATCAGACCCAAAGGAGTCCCATCTGAATGCTGTAAAGAGGATTTTCAGATACCTGAAAAGCAAACCTGCATTGGGACTTTGGTATCCCAAAGATGGAGATTTTAGCCTCTACTCCTACTCAGATAGTGACTATGGAGGGTGCAACAACAACAGATAATCCACAACTGGTGGATGTCAGTTTTTAGGACCAAGACTTGTTTCATGGCAGTGCAAGAAGCAAACAAATGTATCTGTATCCACAGCTGAAGCAGAGTACATAGCTGCTTCAGCAGGTTGCTCTCAAGTACTTTGGTTGCAGAACCAATTACTTGATTATGGTTACAATTTCCTTCATACACCAATTCATATTGATAATTCAGCTGCTATGTTTATAACTGCTAACCCAGTTCAACATAGTAAAACAAAACATATTGAAATCAAATACCATTTTCTGAGAGATTGCTCTGAAAAGGGTCTGATCAAGTTAGTCAAAGTAGACACAACCAATCAGCTTGCTGATTTGTTCACTAAAGCATTTGATTCTGTCAGATTTAATTTTCTGATAGAATCTTTGGGGATGATTAACTTAGAATAAATCAACAAAGCATATGACTGACTTTGTGCAGAGTAATCGTTAAGGATAACTTAAGTGTCTGATAGAACATCCATACATGCATTATATGAGGGAAATGATAGTAGACTATACTTGGTTATTAAACAAAAAAAAAAAAAAACTCAATCTGACTTATATCATACTGATATGTGAGTAGGTTCATCTTGAGTGGAAACAAAGCTAAGAGCATGCCAAACTAAAAGCATCAGGTAACTGTCTGTGAGGATTCCATTTGAGAATCAGGAAGGTATGTTCTCTCCTGATGTGATCAAATCACTTACACAAGCATACTATGTAAAATACTTTATAATCTTCTATCTTTGTAAAGTCATATTCCCTCTGTTTTGTGTGAACAAAAACCTGGGAATGTGATTAACAAGTGTGATCTTCATTCTCCCTCTGTTTTGTGTAAACAAAGACCTGGGTTAAAGTTCACCTCTGTTTTACGAAAGTAAAGACCTGGTGACTATGAAGATCATATTTCAGCTCTAAAAAGGAATCACTTGTGATCCATTGTACATCAAGTCAAAGAGCTTCAACATCAAAGCATTCATGAGACTGTAATATGTCTCAAGATAGAACTTATAACTTAATGTACATAGTCATTAAGTGTGGAATGTAGTGATTTGCCTCACCTACGGAAGACATACTCTAATGATAATTGAATGTGGGACTCATGATTGCTACTGATTAACAAACTTCACAACATGATAAATAGCATGCCTAGTTGATACAATACTCATGTTTGAATTTAAGTGGATCTATATACTTGCAATCAGGTATGTATTGAATCAACTAATCAACATTAGCAGAAGCCAAGTTATAGTATGATTCCTCTATATATATATGCATGCATGTAACTGTTTAAGTCAGATGTTTAATTGTTATCTCAACTGACTTTCTCTCATTTAGACTGTCATATGCCTGTCATGCCTGTTTACAACTTAAATTTATGATAAATGTAACAGTCTCACATTAATCACAAATTTAGGGGGAGTAGTTCATGCATGAAAAACAATAAAAGCTGATAATTGATTTGAATTACTTTGAAGGAATTGGAACTTGAGCACTAACTTGAATGCAGGATACAGGAAACTTGCTTTCCTGTACTTAATTGCCATGCAAATAAAGTCAACAATGTCCAACATCAACATTTGATTCTACTCAGTAGATATCATACATTTAAAGTTTTAAAACTTTTATGTTCCGCAGAAGTTTCAGTAATACCTCTTATTCGTAGAAGTATTATGTGATTTCTGATTCAGCAGCAAAACAAATGCATTGAACTTTTACATCCACGGATGTTAAGACATCCGCAGATGTAAGGTTCCGCAGATGTTGACATCCGCAGATGTAAGGTTCCGCAGATGTTGACATCCGCAGATGTCAAGGTTCCGCAGATGTTCTGCGGAAGAAGTAATGCATTCTAAACAAACTTGGTATGCGGATAGGAATGAATGGGAGTGGGCCCAACATAATTAATAAAAGAACATAAGTAATAAAAGAAATTAATGTGTTCACCTATAAATAAGGTTTCTGATATTTTTACAAAGCCCTTTTTCACTTTTAACCTAGAAAATCGCCCATTTTCCCTCTTTTTCAAAATTTCAAAATATCCGTTCCAAGAACACATTATCAACATTATCCAGTAATCAATTACCGTTACTACGAATGTAAATCATGTCTTAAACATCAGTACGAAACTGATTAATCGGTTATTGCCATTAAAACGATTCAACTGCATGTTTTCTAACTTGATTTTCTTTACAGATGGATAATAGATTCGCTAAAGAACATAATGTGTGCGCGTTCTCAAACGCTGATGATCCTGCGGCGAAAGGATGTCGAGATATCATAAGATATCTCCGACGATCAAGGCTCTTCTACGCCTTGACGGCTGAGCCTGTGATCCATCAGACGCAAATAATCGACTTCTGGAACTCAGCACAAGTTGAAGAACAAGGTGATGAGGAAGTGATTGTGGCTGAGATTCGGAACAAGCGTCTACGAATCACTGAAAGCACCATACGAAGATGCCTGGAACTGGGAGATATAGAGATAGGTCACCCCGATGTATTCGAGAATGAATATATTGAGAAAATATTCAACCTGATGGGGTATGATGGTGATTACGAGAAAGGGGAAATCAAAAAGGGTAGGTTGTGCAAACCGTACAGATTCTTGTGCCATACCTACCTAAAGTGCATGTCAAAGGAAGTCGGGGCTCGACAGATTCTCTCGGCACATATCATCTGGAATCATTGGGATATTCGAGGGGAGAATTTATAACTACGCCAAATACATCTTCAACTGTCTGAGTGAACAAGTCAAACTGCAGAAGAATGACAAGATGTACATGTTCCCGAGATTCCTGCAACTGGTGATCAACTCAGAAATACCAAGGTTGGACAGAGTTGGCGATGTGTTTGTTCAAGCACACTTGAGCAAATCTATGCTAAACAAGCTTAGTGGGAAGTACCAGGGTCAAGATATGCCAATGTTCGCACATGTAGTAGATCCCCAAGCAGACCTTCCACAAGAGTTGGCTTGGGCAGATGAAGCAGAATCATCTGCTGATTCTGCACAAGCATCTCACTCACCACTCCAAACACCACCACACCAACACCACTCACCAACCCAAACTCCACCACTCCAACATCAAACACCTAGCCAAACACCCCCTCAACAATCACAATCACCAACAAGCTTGAACACACAACCAACCTCCCCAATTCATCAACATCAATCACCTTTACTAATATCCTCATCATCCACCAAAAACACTCAGCCGATATCTCCAGCCCAACAACAATCACCATCAGCTTCTCAGTCATCATCTCATCACACTCAACCTCTCTCTCCACTAAACATTCAATCCCCTGTACTACCACCACCAGAATCTCCAAAACATGCATCACCGGAAAGTACTGGCACTGAACCATTTGAGATAACTGAGTCTGTACACTCTGTACACTCAGGAGACACAGAGATATTATCTCAAGCCAGTACTGTTCCTTTATCACCCACACACATAGAAGAACTAGCTTCATCAGCACATACTGAGCCCATATCTTCATTGAAAGATGAACAAATTGCTGGTGAGCACGGAGAAGTACAAGGATCTGCTGAGGATGTCATTGCATACCATGAAGATGATTTAAGTGACAAAGACATTCCTGTCAGCAAAAGCTTTTTGGTTGCTGAGTACAACAAGTTAGTACTCAAATCAAATAAGCGAAAAGAAAGAATTCAAGAGCTGAAAGGTGTAATTAAAGAAAAAGATGAAGAGCTGATGAAGAAAGATGCTAGACTAAAACGGCTGAGAGAATATGCTCTAAGCAACAATGAAGTTATTGATGCATTGTTACAAAGAGAACAAGAGTTGGAGGCTTCTTTAAAGACTGAGCAAAATGATAAAGCTGAACTGATCAAACAGAAAGATGCAGAAATAGAAGAGCTGAAAAAGAAGATATCTGCTTTGAAAACAAAAGAAGCTCCAAGTACTGAGCAACCAAAACAGACGGGTAAAGCTGCTAAGTAAATGATTTCATACACCCGGAAAAGAAAATACATTGGAGCAACTCAAAAGAAACCTGAAGATGAAAGCTCTCCAAGAAGACCAAAACTTCCATCCCCTGCACCTACACCTTCAGTAGATGTGTCCACTGTGAAGGTATCATCCAGAGATGATGATGACAGTGAGAAAGAGTGGGAGGAACTGACAAGAATTGAGTCCCCCACTGGTGAAAAGGGTGGAAAGGCCGATGACCTTCTAACAACAGCAGACATCATGGAAGAGAGGCCTGATTCTAGCATGTTTATGACCCTCATCAACCATGATTTTCCATATGACATGGTAGAGAGGATGAACACTTCTGAAATGAAGAATGCTCTGAAAGAGTTTGAGTTTGCAAGGTTCATAATCCCAAACTGTGATTATGAAGCCTTTACAGCCTTTCAGTCATTGGAGAAGATAAAGAAGGATCTGGGCCACTGTGACACAGCCAAACTTACCAAGTACAATATGACTTGCTGGTTACAGGGCCACAACTACAAACCGCATAAGCTTAAAGGCAGAACCACTAGAGAATTACGGAGGATGATGGAGCATGTGATGAAGGTGGAATTAGAAACTGGTGTCAAGTTCAGAACCACTGCTCCACATCCAAAAGAACAACAAACTAAACTTGTTGCTGATCCAATAACAGTTGAACCAAAAGATCAGCATAAGAAAAAAGAAACATTGATCAGAGAGCCAAGGGCAGTGATCCCCGGAAAGGTATGGCCTCTGGGAACCACAGTTCGAGAGATCACAGAGAAGAAATCAACTCTCATTGAACTGTATGACCATATCATAACTCCCAGTTCTGCAGAAGAACACAGGATTATGGCCTGGAAATATGATCCAGACTGGGATTGTGCAATAATAAAAAGGACATCTGGAAGGATTCAATACTTCCATGATATGTCAGCTCTGCTTAGCCTTCCGGAACAAGATATCAGGGATTTGCAAAGCATCCCAATATCCAACTATCCAATTCATCTCAGGGGGAGAGACTTCTCTGGAGCTGTAAATGGTATGAAGACCAGGTTCATTGATGATGTGCTGACACAAGCAAAGAAAGATGATAAAGAGCATATCATAATCAAACAAAGCAGGAAAGAAGAACAGTTGAAGTCTCATCCCTTGTAGATGAAGACATGCTAAAGAGAGTTGGATGTAATAAAAACTCAGATACCATCAAAAGCATAAAAGGAAATCAGTTCACTTATCCTATCACAGAATGGGGATATGTTGAAAAGACCAAAGAGATGGTATTGCTGAGAAATGCTGATGGGAAGAAGGCTGATAAGATCAGGATCTTTGATCCAATTGAGATAAAGATGCTGCATCCTAGCTACACATCATACCTTCACGACAAATTCTTTCCAAAGCTAACAGATGAAAAAGCCCAGAATGATCTCTGCCTGTACGTGCACATGATACAAGTTATTGATAAACTGCATGCAAAGGCACACAAGAGAAGGAGACATGAGGCTGGGCTACTGAAGGGGACAACCATAGCTGAAGTGTCTGAGCTCAGAATCTCAGAAGAAGATGAATTAGAGATTGTACATAATGATAGTGTAATGGAAACACTCACTACGGAAGAAGATGTTTTGGGTCTGAGCTATGACACGTTGAAGAAGATCAGCAGGATACAGATCAAGTACAAGTACGATGATCAGAAGTAGCTAAGCCTAAGGGGGAGTATTGTTAGATCTAGATTGTATAGGGCTAGATCATTTTTGTATAGGCTTAGTACTTGAAAATCAAGTCTTGTAATTAATATTTGTAACAGTCAAAATATATATATATGTGCTTTGAATCTATAGGATAACCCCATATATATGTGTGTTGATTTATGACTTGACAGAGAAAAACAATATACTTGGATTCCTGGAATTGACCAAGTGTAAGAAACATCTACGGATGAACAATTTTGTTAATCCGTAGATATGTTTCTTACAAGACAAAATGACCAAGTACATGTTCCTGTGGATGATCAAGTACCGTGAAGTGAAGACTCCTACGAAAGAAGGATTTCCTACGAAGAACAACTCTGCTACGGAAGACCAATCATCTACGGAAGAACAAAAGTTCTGCGGACGACAAGACACCTGCGGAAGAATATACTTGTGCGATTGCAACTATCAAGAAGTCAAACAAGTCAACACAATCAATAACAAATTCCGAGAGATCCGGTGTTTCCTAAGCCGACTCAAATCATCTATAAATATGAGTCCTAGGTTTCATATCTCGGGGAACACAATCAATCATTATTACGGCTGTCAAGAGTTCATTGTGCAACCCTAGCTGCCGTCACATCAACATCAAACATTATTCGATTCACAGAATTCGTTGTTCATAGTTATCAGTTATTATTCTTTTGTAATCATTACCTTATAGTTAATGAAATACATTTGAATTATTATTGATTTCACATTTATTGTGTTTCTGTGGTTGTGTTCATCGTTAATCATTAAAACAATTAAACGTCAATTAGTGATAATTCCGCGATCATTAAATTGATTTATTTTAATACTGATAATTCCTTAATCGCGATCCTTGGATTCACAATTACCCATGATTAATCGAGTGTATTCCTGTTGTTAATTACCTGATTTCGATTGGATTTGTGAAAACAACAAGATGAATAGGTCGACGGTCTTGTTTGAAGAATTCGATGTATGTGTGTTGCTTGTGAAATTCAGCTTACAGAGAGTTAGAAAGGGACGAATGCCACCTTTCCCCTCCGTTAAATAGTCCCAATTGGAACCGTTTCATGTTCATCGTGTTCGGATTTGCCTCGCACGGTTCTGTTGCAGTTCGAAAAAAAATTAAGGCTTCATTATGTGTGATTAACACACCATTGAATTCGTATTGAGTTTTTGGACGTTGGGACATGATTAATTTCACTAATAATAAGTCTTAATTGCATAATTGATTTGGGTTTCGAAGTGTTTCGGTTTCGTGTTGGTTTAGTTGCCTTATTCGCATTGAAAGTCGAATTATAGCACATGTTCGAGTTCTAATCGAATTCACGAAGCGGTTGGGGTGATTTAGGGTTAAAATCGCGGCTTAATTGTGGCGTTTCGGGGTTCGCCGGATTTGGTCGGAGTGGACCGGGGTTGTGGCAGGGAAAACAGGAAGAGAGAAAGGGGGGTTTGGTTTTAATAAAATTACAGCTTGGTTCCCTGAGGTTTTAAGTTAGTTATTTCATAACCAAAGTTTAAGTTTTAGTTTAAACTGAATTTACAGTTTAGTCCCTGTGGTTTTAATGTTAATATTTTACGCCCAAAACCTATAAGTTACAAGTTTTAATGATATTTACTTACATTGTTTTTATTTATTTACAAGATTAATTCTTATTATGATGATTTACCATTATTGGTATTATTATTTTATCTTTGTATTATTATTATTATTATCATCATTAATTACTTAATTATTTAATAATATCTAAATTATAAGGATTTCAAAGGAATCAACATACACGAACTTACAAATAAGTCCTCATATTTGCATTAATAACAAAACATACATACAAAAGATAATGAAGTTAACAAAAATACAAAAGATCACATGTATTTAGGGTTTTTTAATTAACAACAACAACAAAACCTAGATAGAAGAACAAAATTAACCCTGAACGTAACTAAATTTTTAGATAAGAATTAGTGAAAATGACACAATGTGTGTTAAATTTTCATAAAATGACACATGGTGTAATTTTTAAAATCAAAATACATAATCTACAAGTTGTCTTATTCTCAAATGACATTAAATTATAATTAATCTAAAAACAATATATTTTTTATTTTGTGAATTATGAGAAAAGAGATAATAACAAAAGTATAAGTTTAGTTGGACTTTGGTGCTTAATTGGGCCGACCTTTAATTATATCATGTGGGCTAACGTTGATGGGCTACGGCCTACGGCTGAATCAAAAAGTAAGATAACTAATTGGTTAATCTTAAGGGTATCCGGCACCCTCGGCTAGGGGCCTCGGGTATTACGGGTGTTTCAGCAACACTGTCGTCACGGGGGGTGGGCAGGGACATCAGCTAGGTGATGTCGGGTAGTCCAGATAGGCACATGAAGCTTGACTTTAGAAAAATATAAAAATGGGTAGCTTGGGTTGTGTCGCTATTAATTTGGATAGTTTTAAGTATATTTAAATAAAAATAAGATGACAATGATTGGTTGATATAGTTTGGGTAGTTTAACTTGTGTCCCTAGTACCCTTAATTTTCTTAGGTTTAATTCTAAACATTGTGTCCTTTACTAAAGCTTAAATACAAAGGATGATTCACAATGTAATAATGATTGTTTCTTTGGTAATTATGGTTGAGTAGTTTGTTTCTCATATTATGACCGGGCTACGGTTTAGTTATCTTGTTTAACTTTGATTTATTCTATTTTTATTAGACAGTTGAATGTTAATAAATTGTGACAATAAAGTTCATACTTATTCTTGTGATATGTTTTGATTGAGTTAATTATAGTAAGTCAAACAATATATGTTATATCTATTCAAAAAATCATATATTTTTATCAAACATCTTACTAAAAGTTGCAATCCAACTTAGTAGAATAACAATTGTGTTTAAACATATGATCACATGCAAGTGATATAAACTCATTTTACAGTTACTAATTCCTACACTGATTTCACAACCGGCTCGTGGCCCGATACACATCTTAGTTAATTTAGTTTAGATGGTTGTTGTTGAAGTTGGTAAAATGCAAGCCAATAATGTGTATCTACTAGTTGTTTTGTTTAGTCATTTACTGAAAGCACAGGGGCTTAATATTGTAAATTCTAGCTAATCTTTATTTAGTTAGTTAGACTGTCCACAACGCACCGCCCTTAGCCCCGCCCTTAGCCACGCCTGTGCCGCCCTTCGAAAGGGTTGCGTTGTGCAGACCCATCCATCCTGCACCCGCCCTTTGCCAAGGGCGCTCCATGGATGCATTTTGTGGGGCCCACGTCATAAAAATGTGTGTTGCTTTGTTTTTTTAATGGTTGTTTGTGGGAAGGATGGTGTTGGAGGTAAAAGTTGATTGTGGGAAAGATGGATGGAAGTTAGTGGAAAGCTGATGTGGCATGCTGACTGTGACTATTTGTGGGAAGGACGCCTTTTAGCGTTGTGGACAGTCTTAGAGTCCGTTAATATTTTGGTTGTTAATAAGTCGTCAGCATCATAATTGAGTTGAGGGTGATAATGAGCTTTGTATGTTATCATCTTCTTCTTTTCTGTAATCGTTGTTAGCAGCTGGATCTAAGAGTGTTTTAGCTTATACTAATTAATCTAAGAGTGTTTGGTTCTTTAGTTTATGCTTATTTTAAGCTAGAACCAAGAGCTCACCTGAAGGAGTTAACGGGTATAGATTGTGAAGATTGAACAGCGTGAACCCCGAGATTGTTGTCAGCAAAAATGTAGTGTTTAATGAAGATGTACGTCATGTATAAGGATGTTATTGAGATGCAATACTCAAGCAGTTGAAGTGATAGTGAAGATTCACATTGTATTAGGTTTGAGGTGGAGTCACATGTAAAGCCTAATGATAATGTGAGTCAGTCAGATATCCATACATAAGAAACATCAAGTGTTGGTGCAGATGCTTATAGTTTGGCTACAGAAAGACCAAAAAAACAAAAGCTGGTAGACTGCAAGTGGCTTTACAAGTTAAAGGAAGGGATAAAAGCAATGGCGGACGGTAGTGTTAAATTTTAGTCCGGTAGTGTTAAATTTTTAGTTCGGTAGTGTAAATTTTTTATCCGGTAATGTAAATTTTTATATAAATATCGAGTTCGCCCCCCCTAAAAAAATAAATTTCGCCTCTGCCCCCCTACGGAAATGTTCAAGCTCCGCCCCTGGATAAAAGGTGTTGAACAGCTGAGATTTAAAGCTGAGGATTTACTCAAAGAGCTGGGTTAGATTACAAAGAAATATTCTTTCCCGTGCTAAAACACTCCTCTTTCAGAATTAGGGGTGTGCAAAAACCATAATAATCGAACTATAACCAAAATAACTTATGTTACTTGAAATGATTAACATATTCATTTTAATGTCAAGTGGATTAGAATGTTTTTATTGAGTTTTTTGTTATTGTACTTAATGGATTGCAATTCATTTTAATGTCAAGTAATTTATAAGAATATGTTGATCATATTTAAATATTAATAAAAGAGTAAATTACTATTTTGGTCCCTGTGGTTTGGCCATTTTAACCATTTGAGTCCAAAAACGAATTATCTAACAAATCAAGCCCTATGGTTTGTATTCTATAACTATTTCAGTCCAATATACTAACAGAGTTAGATTTTTCAGTTATTTTTTAATAAAATGACCAAACTGCCCTTGGACTGAAATGGTTATTTTTTAATAACCTCAGGGACCAAAAATGTAATTTACTCTCTCACACAAACATATTATATATATATATATATATATATATATATATATATATATATATATATTATATAAAAATATATATTATACATATATATATTATATTATATTATTATTTATTTTGTATTATATATATATATATATATTATATATATATATATATATATTATATACAAATATATTATATTATTTATTTTGTATTATATATATATTATATATTATATTATATATATATATAGATGCACGAAATGTTTTTATTTTTACTTTTTAAAGTTTTTTAAATATTAAGTTTAATTTTAAATCGCTCGGTTATAAAGTCGTATTTGAACATTCATCTTATCTAACGGAAAATTTAAAAACGTTTGGCTTATTATACTTTTATTTGAACGGTTAAACTTACTTAAACATCCTTGATCCTTTTAATCTTTTTGATTTATTTAAACCACAAAGTCTTTTTAACTGTTATTTTATTTAATATTTTTTAATCGTTCAATTCTATAAGCTTCTTTTTAAATTTTTTTGTATTTATACATATTTTTAATTATTTGGCTCGTTTAAACGTAATTTATCGCTCTTTTATTTGAACGTATTTTTACTATTTGTTTATTAAAAAGCTTTCTTTTTCATGTGTTGTATGATGATTGTTATTGTTATTGCATGTGTTAACGAGTCGGGGGTCTCTTCGGAAGCGGTCTCTCTATCTTTCTAGATAGAGGAAAGACTTGCCACCATATACCCCTCCCAGACCCTGCTCTTCAGCGGGAGACACTGGGTATGTTTGTTTGTTTGTTTGTTTGTTTGTTTGTTTGTTTCTTTTTCAAACCAACCTGTTAAAATTATTTAACTGTTTGACTAATATATGTGTGTATATGTTAAAATATTTTTATTTTTTATTTTTTAAAGTTTTAAAAATATATTTTTAAACCATTTGGATTTTAAACTGATAATTTAATTACTAAAAAACATTTTTAAGTGTTTATAAACCATTTGGTTTTCAAACATCACTCTTTATACAATTGGTTTTTAAAGTTTAAAAGGTTGGTTTTTTAAACAATTTTTAAAATCACTAATCTTCAAATTGTTCGACTTTAAAATCTTTCGGCTTTTTAAACATATTTTTATAATCATTCGGCTTTTTAAATTTATTTTTAATCGTTCATCTTACTTAAATGTCTTTTAAAATCTTTTCGCTTTTCAAATGTTTTATTTAAATAGCTTTTTAAACCGTTCAACAAATTAAACTTCGTTCTAAACTTGTTTGCCTTATTTGAACGTCTTTCAAATCGATTGTTATTCAAACGCAACGATTAACTTAAAAAGTTTAAATAAACTAAACACATATAATTTTAATATTGTAAAAGCCCTAATTGTAATAATCAAAACTCAAGTTAATCCTTAAAATAATACAAATGACATAAATTTATGACAAAGAATCAAAAAGAGAAAAAAGATGTTTTAATAAAATGAATTGTTGCAAAAGAAAGCATTTTAATAAACGAATAGTAAAAAACATGATAAAATTACGTTTAAACTAGCCGAATAATGAAAAACATGTATAAATACAAAAAAATTTAAAAAGTAGCGTAATAGATTTGAGCGATTAAAAAAACGCGTTTAAATAAAATAACAATTAAAAAATAATTTGCGGTTTAAATAAAACAAATAGATTAAAAGGACATTTAAGTAGCTTAACAGTTTAAATAAAAAGTATAATAAGCCAAACGATTTTAATTTTTCTGTAGATAAAATGAATGGTTTAAATACGACGTTTAAAACCGAGCGATTTAAATTAAAATGTAAAAAAATTTGAAAAATAAAAATAAAAATATTCCGTGTATATAGCATATATATATATAATATGTTTGTGTGAGAGAGTAAATTTTATTTTTGGTCCCTGAGGTTATTAAAAACAACCATTTCAGTCCAAGGGTATTTTGATCATTTTATTAAAAACTAACTGAAAAATCTAACTCTGTTAGTGTATTGGACTGAAATAGTTATAGAATACAAACCATAGGGCTTGATTTGTTAGAAAATTCATTTTTGGACTCAAACGGTTAAAATGACCAAACCACAGGGACCAAAATAGTAATTTACTCTTAATAAAATTAGGTAAGCCTAAAGTTTTTAATTAAAATTCATTACTATGGACCATTTTTTTTCTTTAAAACTTGAAGCTCGAATGATAAAATCGAAACCAAACCGAAACCAAAGTGAAAACCAAAAACTGAAAAAATCAAAACCGAACAGTTTCAAAAACCTAGAAACCGACATATCGGTTTTTGGTGTCGATTTTAGTCTAAAACCAAACCAAAACGATCCATGCTCACCCCTATTCAAAATTATATTATCATTAACTGTTGTATATGACTTAAAATTAGAACAGTTAGATGTAAAAATGTAAAATTACATTTGGGTTTTGAGGTTTGAGTCAAGAAGATAAAGTGTGTTTGCTTAAAAAATCATAGTATTGGTTGAAACAGTCCCTTAGCCAATGGTATAAAAGATTTGATTATCATATAATGGGTCATGGGTTTATGAGTATTTATGATAGTTGTGTATACCACAGAGAATACTCCTTAGGATAGTAGGTGTTTTTACTTCTATATGTTGATCATGATATGCTCATTGCATGTAAGAGTAAACAAAAGATTTAAAATACCAAGCAGTTAATTACATACTATGAAAAAAGCAACTATGATGAATAGTGGATTTTGAAGGTTTTCGATTTGGCCACAGAGAGTTTGGTTTTTTACATTTGTGCCCCTGTCTGTCTACATATAGGCCACTGTGGCCGAGAGGGGCCAGAACTACGCCGACTGCCGCCGCCGCCTCCAGCCGACGACCGGCGCATGCCTTCCGCCGGTGGTCGCCGCCTGCTTTCCGTCTCAGTGATACCTGGATGGTGCACGACGGGTGATTTCGGGGGGCGCCCGTAGGACGACCGGAGGTCGAGCGCCGACTAGGCGAGGCTTTTTTCTAGCCTACCAAGGCCCTATGGGGCTCCGATTGGTCGACGGAGATGTGCGGCCACTCATCTGCGTCGCCGATTTATGTTACCGACATAAAACCCTAGATGGTTGTTACATGTTGATGATGATAGGTAAGTATCATCGAGCGCCGCCACGGCACGGCGGTGGGCCTATGTCGTCGGCTCCTCACGACGGTAGTAGTGTGTGTTGATGATGGGCAGTACCTCGTCTGAGGTGTTGGATTTCATGAATTGCGCTCTCTTCCACCGGCCGCTTGCGGTTTGGGCGTGGTGGTGGCCGTGGTCTAGGTGTGGCGGTGGACGGCGTCTAGGCCTGGTGGTAGAGGCGGTCTCGGCGTGGGGGTGGACATCGTTTGGACCTGGCGGTGGAGGTTGTCTGGGCGTGGCAGTTGACACGGTCTAGGGTGCCGGTGGTTGTTGATGTCGATGACGATTCGCCCGAGAAAATAGGAGAGGGGAAGACCTTGTTAGGTCTAGATTGTATAGGACTAGATCAATTTTGTATAGGCTTAGTACTTGAAAATCAAGTCTTGTAATTAACATTTGTAACAGTCAAAATATATATATATGTGATTTGAATCTATAGGTTAACCCCATATATGTATGTGTGTTGATTTGTGCTTTGACAGGAGAAACAATATTCTTGGGATGGATTTGATAAAACTGACCAAGTGTAGGAAACATCTACGGATGAACAATTTTGTTAATCCGTAGATATGTTTCATACAAGACCAAATGACCAAGTGTAAGTTCCTACGGATGATCAAGTTCCATGAAGTGAAGACTCCTACGGAAGGAGGAATATCTACGGAAGAACAACATTCCTACGGAAAAGCAAATCTCCTACGGAAGAACAGAAGATCTGCGGAAGGCAAGACTCCTGCGGAAGACCATTATACTTGTGTGATTATCAATTCCAAGAAGTCAAACAAGTCAACAAGATCAACAACAAATCCCGAGAGATCCGGTGTTTCCTTAACCGACTCAAATCATCTATAAATATGAGTCCTAGGTTTCACATCTCGGAGAACACAATCAATCATTATTACGGCTGTCAAGTTACACCATTGTGCAACCCTAATCGCCGTCGCATCAACATCAACATTATTTGATACACTGTATTCGATTGTTTATAGTATTCATTATTATTCTTTTGTAATCATTACGTTATAGTTAATGAAATACTTTTGAATAATTATTGATTTTGCATTTACTGTGTTTCTGTGGTTGTGTTCATAATTAATCATTCAAACAATTAAACGTCAATTAATGATAATTCCGCGATCATTAAATTGATTTATTTTAATACTGATAATTCCTGAATTGCGATCCTTGGATTCACAGGTGGTATCAGAGCCATTGGTGCTCATTGATCTAGATCAATTGATCTATCAGTATTAAAATTGTTTAATTGATTTTCAAACAATTAAATCAACGACTTGTCTTTCAGCAAGCATTCACTTATTGCTTGTTTGATTTAGATCTACATTCAAATCGATTGAATACTAGATCTGCGTCTTTGATAGATTTGTCAATTCAAGCACTTAAATTTTAAATCTTGTTTTGCAGTTAAACATGAGTACTTTTGGAGGAGGATCTTATCAACCACCAAAGTTGGAAACAAAAGCTGATTTTAAATCCTGGAAGATCAAGTTCAGAAATCATGTGAACTACACTGATTCTGACTTGTGGGAGTCCATCACACAAGGTCCTTATATTCCACCCACTCTTGGGCCGGATTATAATGACAAAAACCAGCCAATCAGCACTAAGGACTTGCCACCTGATGATGTCAAGAAGGTTAAAGTCGATATTAAAGCATACAGCTTGCTTAGTATGGCTTTACCTGAAGAAATCTTGATAAGGTGCGAAAACTATAAAACAGCAAATTCCCTATGGAAGATACTTCACACTCTCTGTGAAGGGAGTGATGAAATCAGAAGCATAAGGAAAGACACCCTTAGATCACAGTATGAAACTTTTCATCATATTGAGGGTGAGTCAATTCCTCAGCAACTCCATAGATTCATGCAACTCGTCACTGAGATGAACATCTTGGAGTTAAAATACACAACTGAGGAACTGAACAAGAAGATGCTCCATACTTTGCCTGAAAGTTGGAAGCAAACAGTCTCCATGTTCAAAAACACCATAGATCTGAAGACAACTGGTCTAGATACACTAGTTGCCAAGGTTGAAGCACTTGAACTGGATGAACAATCAAGAAACAAGAGTGTGAGAACTCATGTCTCACCTTATCACTTCAAGGAAACAAAGAATGCTGGTAGTGCATTTATATCTAATAATGAAGATGATAACTCTTGTGCTCTGAGTGACAATGAAGAAGAAGTAGGCTTCTATGCATCTAAACCCACTAAGAAGTCATCTCAAAGTAAAACTCAAAAGGAAAAAGGGAAAGCTACAGAGAAAAGAGAGACATCAGCAACAGCCAACTCAGAACCAATCACTGTGATATTGGATTCTGAAGAACAAAAAGCAGCCTTTGCAGCTTTCAGCTCAAGCTTTCAAGCATATCTTGGCAGTTCCCTAACAGCAGCAAACATCTGTCAGCAAGACTTGGAGGAACTCCCTCCAGATGTAGTCGAAGAGATGGATCTACAATGGCAGATGGCCATGATTGCCTATAAAGCCAAGCAATATCTTCGAAGAAACAAAATCTGGCAGCAGCTAGCAAAACATCGAAGATTGGAGTGGATAAGTCTAAAGTCAGATGTTATAAGTGCAATCTCTATGGTCACTTTTCTAGAGAATGCAACCAACAATCAACTCCACAGCATCAGCAGCAGCAACAACAACATCATCAGCAACAACACTATCAAAATCAGCAGCCAACCTCTCAAAGATCTCTGCATAGACAACCTCAGCTCACATCCCCACCAGCCACAAATACATCAGCAGGACCAAGTAACTCTAAAGAGACAGGGCTGATCATACTTCAGGATGGAACTTGTGACTGGAGTTTGTATGAGAAGGAAGTGATAGAGAGAATCAAGCACTGATGGCACATATGGAAAACAAAGTTCCTCCAATGGCCAAAAAGGTAAAAGAGAGGTTATGTTCATCAACTTGTGTTGAGGAAGTTGAAAGATATAGAATCCATGCTCAACAACTGGCTGATAAAGTAAAAGAAACTATGTTTTTAAATGAATCACACTTAAGAGAACAGAAACTATATCAAATCAAAATAAACTCTTTACAAAAAGATTTAGAAAAATATGTTTCTGAAAACTACAGCCTAAAAGCCCAAGTTGAGCATCTGACCACTTCCTTAACAAAATCCATGGCTGATCATGCATCTACTGAAGTGAAACTTCAGAAGTTTCAATTATCATCTCAGCAATATGAGAAGTTACTCAATTCTCATATTGAATCAAAGAACAGGTCAGGGTTGGGTTATAATGCAGTGGCACCACCTATTAATAATAACTACACACCTTTACCTGAAACAATGACTAACAACTTGTCAAATCATTTGTGCAAAGCACCAACATTGACATAAAAGATAGTCAAATAAACAACAATAAAGCTGAGATGAGTGAAACTGAATCAACTGAATCAGAGTCAATTAAACATAATGAATCAGATTTTGATAACTATGATGACCTGGATGATTCTGATGAACATGATAATGTTCAACTGAACATTGGTAAGAATGTTCAAGTTGAACCTGGTCTTCCACGAGTCCTTGAAGAATCAAAGCTGCAATATCCGCCAAAGCAACGGAACATGCTGAAGACCATTTGTAAGAGGATTGCTGAACTTAATGAAGGATTACAAGAACTGCATCTTCCCAAGATCGACAGCTGCGGATCAAGCACAAAATCACCTTTGTCATCTGATAAAGGTAAGAAATATTCAAACAAGAATCCTCGGAAAGAACAGACTGAGGAATCCGCAGAACATCTGCGGAAAGCAAAAACTGCAAAGTCCGTAGATCATCTGCGGAAGACAAAGACTAATGATTCCGCAGAAAAACAACGGAAGAAAGATACTGATAATGTGGATGATATAAAAAGGGAAAACATCAAACATGCTCACAAAAGGCTAAATGTCAAACAACAGAAGCCATCCACAAATAAACATGAAGAATTACCAGCTGATGAACCCAAGAAGAAATCAACTGATGGCTCAGCTAGTCAGAAAAAGACCAAAAAGAAGGCTGAAGAAGAAAATTCTGAGAAATATTGCAAATGGTGTGATATGAAGAATCACAGCACTGATGAATGCTACTTCAGTAGTTACTGTTCCATTTGCAACATGAACAATCACATGACTGATGACTGTTTCTTCAACAAACATTGTGCCATATGTGACAAAAATAACCATTCCACTCAGGAATGTTATTTTAATAAGAAGAACAAGAAAAAGAGCAACAAGAAATCACAAGGTACATCATCAGACTCAGAAAGTGACAAAAGACAAAGCCTGAGCAGGAAAAACAAAATTCAAAGAAAAGATCATCTGTTGCTGACAAGACTGTGAAGAAGAAAATGCCAACACAGGCTAAGACACCTCATAAAAAGGTGGATTTGTCTGATAAACAACCGGAAGCTGTTGATGATTTCTTTGACAACTTTGATAAAGGAACTCCTGTGTCCCAATCAAAACAGAAAGATGAAGAAACCTTCAAGACTACAGGATCTTCTTCAAAGTTGAGATACCAACCAAAACAAGCTAAGTTGAAGAAAGATTCGGATAAGCATGAAGACACTCAGAAACTCGAATCATCTTCAACAGAATCATCCTCACAAACATCAGATCAAAAAGAAACAAATAATAATGAAACTTCACGATTAATTCATGAAGGAGTAACTATTGTTGACACAACTGGCAAATCCAAGACAATTAAGCCTTGGGTTGTCAATTCTAATTAGTTTTCTTTTTGTTGTGCAGGAACAATTATGGAGAGCTGACAACAAGTGGTATGTTGACAGTGGTTGTTCCAGACATATGACAGGCAACTGTGCACTTCTCCATGACTTCAAACATAAACATGCCTCTTATGTGGCATTTGGTGGGGATAAGAAGGGAGGTAAAATTGTTGGTGAAGAATGGTAACTAATGGTGTTTTAACATTTGAAAAAGTAAATTACTGTGAAAATTTGCAGTACAATTTACTTAGTGTTTCCCAAATCTGTGATCAAAATTATTTAACACTATTTGATAACACTAACTGCTACATTCTTAAGCCCGGTTTTACAGTTCCAGAAGACTGGATACTTCTTAAAGCATCAAGAAAAGGCAACACATATCTCTTGGATATGAACAACACAACACTCACACAACATGAGACATGCCTGCTGTCCAAATCTTCCGAAGATGAATCTCAATTGTGGCATAGAAGGCTTGTCCATTCCAACATGAAGAACATGAATAAATTGGTGAAAAATGACTTAGTCATTGGATTACCAAAGAAAGAATTTCATTGTTCTAATCACTGTTCTTCATGTTATAAAGGAAAACAACACAGAGTGTCTCACAAATCCAAAACAATCAACACAAACACTACACCACTCAAATTGCTTCACATGGATCTTTTTGGTCCAACCAATGTGCTGAGCATTGGAAAAAGGCAATATTGTTTGGTGATAGTTGATGATTTCACTAGATTTACATGGGTCTTTTTCTTAAAACATAAAAGTGAAACATCTGAAACATTAATGGACTTTGTAATCAAGATTGAGAATCAACTTGATTTAAAAGTTAAAATTTTTAGGAGTGACAATGGAACTGAATTTGTTAATGCTGATTTGGATTCTTTTTGCAGGAATAAAGGAATAGCTAGACAATTCAGTGCCCCAAGAACTCCACAACAAAATGGAGTGGCTGAAAGGCGAAATAGAACACTGATAGAAGCAGCCAGAACAATGCTGGCTGATTCTCAGCTGCCCATTACATTCTGGGCAGAAGCTGTGAATACAGCCTGCAACGTTCAAACAGAACTTTGATAGTCAAAGAACATAATAAAACACCTTACGAACTCTTATTTAAAAGAAAACCTTTTATAGGATATCTTAGAGCTTTTGGGTGTCATGTGTCTGTTTTAAATACTAAAGAACAATTGGGAAAATTTTCTGAAAAAGCCTATGATGGTTTCTTTGTTGGATATTCATCCACTTCTAAATCATACAGGGTGTACATTCCAGAACATAACATAGTTGAAGAAACTCCCAATGTTTCTTTTGATGAATCCATGTTTACTACCAATGTAAAAGGATCATCTTGGTTATTTGATATAGATGCATTAACAGAATCATTTAACACTGGTTATTTGATCAATGCAGGTGCTGCGGATACATGTTATCCTTTTGTGCCACCAAGGTGTGAATGAAGTGCCTTTAACAGCTGATCCACCAAGAGCACGTGTGCCACCTGAACCACAGCAAAGATCAAGTCAGCAGCATGAAGCTATTTCTGGAGAAGCTAACTCTTCATCCCCAGCACATGTAAATTCATCAGCAGATGTTCCCTCATCCGTAGATGTTACTACTGATGCTAGAAATGAAGAGGCAGTCATCCAACCACCATTACCAGCTGACCAACATTGTTCATCCGTGGATGATGTAATTCCTACGGAAGTACAAAATACTGCTTCCGTAGAACTTCCTGCGGAAGAACAAAATACTGCTTCCGTAGAACTTCCTGCGGAAGAACAAAATACTGCTTCCGTAGAACTTCCTGCGGAAGAAGACAAAGCAGCAAATCAAACACCAACTGATCCTAATGACCATGAGTCTTTTGATTATTTCATCGACTCAACTTCTCAGCTAACACCATCTGCTTCAATGGGATTCTCTAACTTAGACTCCACAGTTCAAGTTGATGCTGTTTCAACAAGCAGAGTACACAAATCTCATCCAACAGACAACATCATTGGGGACCTGCATGCCAGAACCACAAGGAGCAAAGGAGGTGTGGCAAACATTTGTTTGTTCACCTGCTTTTTATCTCAAACAGTCCCTGCAAACATCACAGCTGCACTGAAAGACAACAGCTGGATTGAGGCCATGCAAGAAGAGTTGCAACAATTTAGAAAACAGAAAGTGTGGACTCTTGTCGATTTGCCTTCAGGTCAACATCCAATTGGCACAAGATGGCTTTTCAAGAACAAGCTGGATGACAGAGGTATCATCGTACGAAACAAGGCCAGACTCATTGCACAGGGATACACTCAGGAAGAAGGAATAGACTATGATGAAGTCTTTGCCCCAGTTGCAAGGATAGAAGCTATACGAGTCTTCCTAGCCTATGCAGCATTCAAGAAGTTCACAGTCTATCAGATGGATGTCAAGTGTGCTTTCCTTTATGGGAAAATTGATGAAGAAGTCTATGTGGCTCAACCCCCTGGTTTTGAAGACCCTGATTATCCACATAGAGTATACAAGCTTGATAAAGCTTTGTATGGTCTTCATCAAGCACCCAGAAAGTGGTATGACACTCTATCATCATTCCTGCTGAAGAATGGCTACAAGAGAGGAACTATTGATCAGACACTCTTCCTCAAACAAGAACATCAAGATCTTTTGGTTGTTCAAATATATGTTGATGACATCATATTTGGATCAACCAATAAGAAGCTGTGTCAAAATTTTGAAGACTTAATGAAATCTGAATTTCAGATGAGCTCCATGGGAGAATTGACTTTCTTCCTTGGCTTACAAGTTCATCAGAAATCAGATGGCATTTTCATCAATCAAGAGAAGTACATTCATCAAATTTTGAAGAAGTACAATCTTGCTGATTCCACTTCATGCAAGACACCAGCATCAACAATAGACAAGATTGTGCCTGACCCTGCTGGCAAATCCGTAGATCAAAGATTGTACAGATCTATGATCGGTTCTTTAATGTATCTCACTGCCAGTAGACCTGACATAATGTTTGCTGTTTGTGTTTGTGCCAGGTATCAATCAGACCCAAAGGAGTCACATTTAAATGCTGTAAAGAGAATTTTCAGATATCTGAAAGGCAAACCTGCATTGGGACTTTGGTATCCCAAAGATGGAGACTTCAGCCTCTACTCATACTCAGATAGTGACTATGGAGGGTGCAACAACAACAGAAAATCCACAACTGGTGGATGTCAATTCTTAGGACCAAGACTTGTTTCATGGCAGTGCAAGAAGCAAACAAATGTATCTGTATCCACAGCTGAAGCAGAGTACATAGCTGCTTCAGCAGGTTGCTCTCAAGTACTTTGGTTGCAAAACCAATTACTTGATTATGGTTACAATTTCCTTCACACACCAATTCATATTGATAATTCAGCTGCTATGTTTATAACTGCTAACCCAGTTCAACATAGTAAAACTAAACACATTGAAATTAGATACCATTTTCTAAGAGATTGTTCAGAAAAGGGTCTAATTAAGTTAGTCAAAGTAGACACAACCAATCAGCTTGCTGATTTGTTTACTAAAGCATTTGATTCTGTTAGATTCAATTTTCTGATAGAATCTTTAGGGATGATTAACTTAGAATAACTCAACAAAAGCTTATGATTGACTTTGTGAAGAGTAATCGTTGAGGATAACTTAAGTGTCTGTTAGAACATCTATACATGCATTATATATGGGAAATGATCGTAGACTATGCTTGGCTATTAAACAAACACTCAATCTGACTTATATCATACTGATATGTGAGTAGGTTCAACTTGAGTGGAAACAAAGCTAAGAGCATGCCAAACTAAAAACATGAGGTAACTGTCTGTGAGGATTCCATTTGAGAATCATGAAGGTATGTTCTCTCCTACTGTGCTCAAATCACTTACACAAGCACACTATGTAAAATACTTTATAATATTCTATCTTTGCAAAATCATATTCCCTCTGTTTTGTGTGAACAAAGACCTGGGAATGTGATTAACAAGTGTGATCTTCATTCTCCCTCTGTTTTGTGTCAACAAAGACCTGGGTTAAAGTTCACCTCTGTTTTACGAAAGTAAAGACCTGGTGACTATGAAGATCATATTTCAGCTCTAAAAAGGAATCACTTGTGATCCATTGAACATCAAGCTCAAGAGCTATCACATCAAAACATTCATGAGACTGAACATTGTCTCAAGATAGAACTTATAACTTAATGTACATAGTCTTTAAGTGTGGAATGTAGTGATTTGCCTCATCTACGGAAGACATACTCTAACGATAATTGAATGTGGGACTCATGACTGCTACTGATTAACAAACTTCACAACATGATAACTTGCATGCCTAGTTGATACAACACTCTTGTTTGAATTTAAGTGGATCTATATACTTGCAATCAGATATGTGTTGACTCAACTAACAACATCAGCAGGAGCCAATTTATAGTATGATCCCTCTATATATATATGCATGCATGTACCTGTTTCACAGACGTTTAATTGTTATTTCAACAGAATTTCTCTCATTTAGAATGTCATAAGCCTGTCATGCCTGTTCACAACTTAAATTTATGATGAATGCAACAGTTTCACATTAATCACAAATTTAGGGGGAGTAGTTCATGCATGAAAAACAAACAATAAAAGCTGATAATTGATCTGAATTATTTTGAAGGAATTGGATCTTGAGCACTAACTTGAATGCAGGATACAGGACACTTGCTTTCTTGTACTACATTGCCATGCAAATGAAGTCAACAATGTCCAACATCAACAATTGAGTCTACTAAGTAGATATCATACATTTAAAGTTTTCTAAACTTTAAGCTCCGCAGAAGTTTCAGTAATACTTCTCATCCGTAGAAGTAATAGTGAAATTTCTGCATCCGCAGAAGTTTCAGTAATACTTCTCATCCGTAGAAGTAACAGTGAAATTTCTGCATCCGCAGAAGTCACAGTAATACCGCTCATCCGTAGAAGTATTATGTGATCTCTGATTCAGCAGCAAAACAAGCAAAACAAAACAAATGCATTATTTGAACTTACATCCAATGTAAAGTTCCGCAGATGTTGACATCCGCAGAAGTTAAGGTTCCGCAGATGTTGACATCCGCAGATGTCAAGGTTCCGCAGATGCTCTGCGGAAGAGATAATGCATTCTAAACACTTGGGATATGAAAAGGAATAAATGGAAGTGGGTCCAACATAGGAATAAATGAAAGTGGGCCCAACATAATGTGAGCCCAACATAATTAATAAAAGAAGTTAATTTGTTGGACTACAAATAAGGTGTCTGACTCTTAAAATTCATTTCACTTTTACAGAGCATTTTTTCAGATTAACCTAGAAAATCGCACTTTTTCCCCCTTTTCAAAATTTCAAAATATCAACATTATCCAGTAACCGATTACAGTTACTGCAAAGGTAAATCATGTCGTAAACATCAATACGGAACTGGTTAATCGATTATTGTCATTCAAACGATTCAACTGCGTGTTTTCTAACTTGATTTTCTTTGCAGATGGCAAATAGATTTGCTAAGGAGCATAATGTGTGTGCATACTTGAACGCTGATGATCCAGCAGCGGAAGGATGTCGAGATATCATCAGATATCTCCGACGATCCAGGCTCTTTTACGCCTTGACGGCTGAGCCTGTGATTCATCAGTCGCACATAATCGGATTTTGGAATTCGGCTCGAGTGGAAGAACAAAACAATGAGGAGGTCATAGTAGCTGAAGTTCTGGGTCAGCGTCTTCGAGTGAATGAAAGCACCTTACGAAGATGCTTGGAACTCGGAGATAGAGAGATAGGTCACCCGGACGTTTTCGAGAATGAATACATAGAAAAGGTATTCAATCTCATGGGGTACGATGGTGATTATGAAAAAGGAGAAATCAAAAAGGGTAGGCTGTGCAAACCGTACAGGTTCTTATGTCACACCTACCTGAAGTGCATGTCAAACCGAAAGTCGGGATTAGACAGATTTTCTCGACACATCTCATCAGGAATTATTGGGGTGTTTGAGGGAAGAATCTACAATTATGCAAGATACATCTTCAATTGTTTGTGCGAGCAAGTCAAATTACAAAAGAATGCGAAGATGTACATGTTCCCCAGATTCCTGCAATTGGTGATTAACTCTGAGCTCCCAAGCTTGAACAGGGTTGGAGAAGTGTTTGTTCAAGCTCACCTGAACAAATCGGTGCTGAATAAACTGAGTGGAAAGTATGAGGGTCCTGACATGCCTATGTTTGCTCATGTTATTGATCCACATGCTGATCTGCCACAAGAGTTGGCGTGGGAAGATGAAGCTGAATCATCTGCTGACTCTGCTCAATCTTCTCACTCACCACACCAAACACCACAACACCAACAACAATCACCAATCCAAACACCACCAATACAACATGCATCATCAAGCCAATCACCTCAACAACCACAATCACCTTCAAGCCTCAACACCCAACCAATCTCTCCAATTCAACCACACCAATCACCTGTTCTGATATCATCATCTTCATCTCATCACACATAACCATACTCTCCACTCCAAATCCAATCACCCATACAACCACCACCAGAATCCCCAAAACCCCAATCACCGGAAAGTGCTGAGACTGAAACACTTGAGGTGACTGAGTCTGTACACTCTGTACACTCAGGAGACACCGAATTACTATCTGAAGCCAGCACTGTTCCTTTCTCTCCAACTCAAACAGATGAACAACATTCATCAGCTCATACCGAGCCAATACCTGCTGATGAACCCGGGGAGACTCAAGCTTCTGCTCAGGATGTCACTGCTTACAATGAAGATGACTTAAGTGACAGTGACATCCCTGTAAGCAAAAGCTTTCTGGTTGCAAAATATAACAAGTTGGTGCTTAAATCCAACAAGAGAAAACAAAGAATAGTGGAGCTGTACGGAGTCATCCAAGAAAAGGATGAAGAACTAACAAAGAAGGATGCCAGTTTGAAAAGACTGAGAGAAGATGCTCAATGCAACAATGAAATCATTGATGCATTGTTCAAAACCAAACGGGAACTAGAGGCAACTTTGAAACAAGAACAAAATGAAAAGGCCGAGCTAATTAAGCAAAAGGATCTGGAAATAGAGAGCCTGAAGAGAAAGCTATCTGATTTGAAAACAAAAGTGGAGTCAAGTGCTGAACCAGAAAAACAATCGGGTAGAGCTACTAAGCCGCTGATATCCTACACCCGAAAAAGAAAATACTTCGGAGCCACACAAAAGAAACAAGAAGAAGAAAGCTCCCCAAAGAAATCAAAAGTTCCATCTCCTGATCCTACTCCTTCAGTAGAAGTTTCTGCTTTGAAGGTATCTTCCGGAGAAGATGAAGAAAGTGACAAAGAGTGGGAGGAATTAACACGGATGGATTCCCCCACTGCTGATAAGGGTGGAAAGGCCGATGACCTTCTAACAACTGCTGATATCTTAGAAGAGAGGCCTGACTCCAGCATGTTTATGACCCTCATCAACCATGGGTTTCCGTATGACATGGTTGAGAGGATGAACACTTCAGAGATGACCAAAGCGCTGAAAGAATTTGAGATTGCAAGATTCATAATCCCAGACTGTGATTATGAAGCATTTACAACTTTCCAGTCTGTGGAGAAAATAAAGAAAGATTTGGGCCACTGTGACACAGCAAAACTTTCAAAGTATAATATGACCTGCTGGTTACAGGGGCACAATTACAAACCGCATGAGCTTAAAGGCAGAACTACTGGTGAGCTGCGGAGGATGATGGAGCACGTGATGAAGGTGGAGCTGGAAACTGGTGTAAAATTCAGAACCACTGCTCCACATCCAAAAGACCAATCAAGTAAACTTGCTGCTGATCCAATAACTGTTGACACAAAGGATCAGCACAAGGAAAAGGAAAAACTCATCAGAGAGCCAAGGGCGGTGATCCCCGGAAAAGTATGGCCTCTGGGAACAACTGTGCGAGAAATCACTGAGAAGAAATCAACTCTCGTACAGTTGTATGATCATATCACAACTCCCAGTTCTGTGGAAGAAAACAGGATTATGGCCTGGAAATATGATCCAGACTGGGATTGTGCAACAATTAAGAGGACATCTGGAAGGATTGAATACTTCCATGATGTAGAAGCCCTGCTCAGCCTCCCAGAGCAAGACATCAGGGATCTTCAGAGCATCCCAATGTTCAACTTTCCAATCCATCTCAGGGGGAGAGACTTCTCTGCAGCTGTGAATGGAATGAAGACAAGCTTTTCTGATGATGTGCTCATGCAAGCAAAGAGAAATGATAAGGAGCACAACAGAATGAAGCAAAATCAGAAAAGAAAGACAGCTGAAGTCTCATCCCTTGTAGATGATGATCTGCTAAGAAGAGTGGGATGTACCAGAAGCTCACACACCATCAAAAGCATCTCAGGAAACCAATTCACTTGTCCTATCTCAGAATGGGGATACATTGAAAAGAATAAAGAGATGGTGCTGCTGAGAAATGTAGATGGGAAGAAGGGTGACAGGATAAGAATTTTTGATCCAATGGAACTAAAAATGCTGCATCCAAGCTACACATCATACCTACATGATAAATTCTTCCCAAAGCTAACAGATGAAAAAGCCCAGAATGACCTCTGCTTGTATGTGCATATAATTCAAGTGATAGATAAATTGCATGCAAAGGCACACAAGAGAAGAAAACATGAGGCTGGGTTACTGAAAGGAACAAACATAGATGATGTGTCTGAGCTCAGGATATCTGAAGAAGATGAGTTAGAGATTGTTCATAATGATAGTGTAGTGGAAACACTCACTACGGAAGAAGATGTCTTAGGACTGAGTTATGACACACTGAAGAAGATCAGCAGGATGCAGATAAAGTACAAATATGATGATCAGAAAACTGCTGTATCTTACTTCTACAATAAGATGATAGCTAGAGTCAAGGAGCTAGCAGTTTTGATGGACTGATTACAAGGAGCTAAGCCTAAGGGGGAGTATTGTTAGGTCTAGATTGTATAGGACTAGATCAATTTTGTATAGGCTTAGTACTTGAAAATCAAGTCTTGTAATTAACATTTGTAACAGTCAAAATATATATATATGTGATTTGAATCTATAGGTTAACCCTATATATGTATGTGTGTTGATTTGTGCTTTGACAGGAGAAACAATATTCTTGGGATGGATTTGATAAAACTGACCAAGTGTAGGAAACATCTACGGATGAACAATTTTGTTAATCCGTAGATATGTTTCATACAAGACCAAATGACCAAGTGTAAGTTCCTACGGATGATCAAGTTCCATGAAGTGAAGACTCCTACGGAAGGAGGAATATCTACGGAAGAACAACATTCCTACGGAAAAGCAAATCTCCTACGGAAGAACAGAAGATCTGCGGAAGGCAAGACTCCTGCGGAAGACCATTATACTTGTGTGATTATCAATTCCAAGAAGTCAAACAAGTCAACAAGATCAACAACAAATCCCGAGAGATCCGGTGTTTCCTTAACCGACTCAAATCATCTATAAATATGAGTCCTAGGTTTCACATCTCGGAGAACACAATCAATCATTATTACGGCTGTCAAGTTACACCATTGTGCAACCCTAATCGCCGTCGCATCAACATCAACATTATTTGATAAACTGTATTCGATTGTTTATAGTATTCATTATTATTCTTTTGTAATCATTACGTTATAGTTAATGAAATACTTTTGAATAATTATTGATTTTGCATTTACTGTGTTTCTGTGGTTGTGTTCATAATTAATCATTCAAACAATTAAACGTCAATTAATGATAATTCCGCGATCATTAAATTGATTTATTTTAATACTGATAATTCCTGAATTGCGATCCTTGGATTCACAGACCTTTCATGCCATTGAGGGTTTTCTTTTCACCAGATCTATTAGGGTTTTTGTTACTTGGAATCAAACGCTTGGTTGCCCTCTTTTAATTGTTCTTTCATTTTGGGGTTGAGTTTTCATCGGTGATGTTGGCGCTGATAAGGTTGTTTTAGAGACGAAGATGGATGTGTGATTAGAACACCATGTATTGCAACCATCTATGGACGGTTATGCATGTTGAAACTGTTGGATTCTGTATGCCCAAGACACATAGAACATTGATGTGGTTAGTACGTAGTGATCCAAGTCGGGTCATACCCAATAACAAGCTTAGCAAACACCAATTAATATTTAATTGATGATATGATCATGCAATTAAATAATTGCGCAATTTAGAAAATGGGTTTTCTAAATAAATTGTATGTGAGAAAGAACAAATTATAAGGATACTTTGTTCATGGATATTATTTGTTATGTTGTTTAAATTAATTAAGCAACATCAAATAATAAATGTGTGTGTGAATATTATACAAAATTAAAAGGTTAATTATGTATAATACTTAAACTCTTGTAAAATTTTATAAAAGAGATTTTTTAGGGAAAACCCTAATATATCAAAGGGGGTTCGGCCGCCCCTTGTTCTTCCTCTCTTCAATTTTTCGTTTTCTTTCTCTCAAGGGGTTAGAAATGTGGATCTCACAAGAACACACACATACTCTCTATTTTCAGCTCTCTCTCTCTCGATTTCTTACATGCAAAAGTCACAAAACATGAATCCTTCTTTTGGAAGAAGAATGTCACGGCTGGAACATAATGTTTAACATCTTTGTTGGATGTTACGGCTGGAATCAAGGCTGTCACGGCTGGAACAAAAATCCAGCAGCCTTGGTGACTCGTTTTTGAAGGGATTCATGGCTGGAACAAAGTGTTTAACATCTTTGGTGGATGGTCACGGCTGGAACAAGTGTGTTCACGGCTGAAACAAAATCCAGCAGCTTGCTTGACTCGATTTGGTGCTACAAATCCTAGCAAAAGGGTGTTGCTTTGAGGCTTGTGGGTATGAACACTTGAGAACACCTTCTCTTGGTGTTTTAGTCATTCAATGGCAGCTTCATCTTCAGATAAGTCCATGTTTTTCAGCCCTCTTTGGATGTGTTTCACATTTTGACAGCTTCTAAATCTTTGGAAGGTAGTTTGTTGATTTCGTTGTTGTGTTTTGCTTCTTGATATTAGGGCTGCTCAAGAACATTATTTTCATCTACAACTCGATTTTGGCAGCTTCTAAAGGTAGTATACATCACTTGTTTAGGTTGTTATATATTGGTGATAACTAGTTCAAACACATAAATAAGATCCTTGCATTCTTGGGTTTGTTGTAGACATGCAATGAAGTATAATTTTCAGATTTCAAATGGTTGATATTTGATGTTAATCCGCTGCGTTTTCTTGTTTAAAATGGTTAAACAACATGATTTAGATCCAACAAACCCAACAATGGTATCAGAGCCGGATATGTGGATGACTAGTTTCTTGTGTTCTTGTAAAATTGGTTTTATAAGGCTTTAACAACCTTATTAGGGCTGTTTTGTGATGATTTGATGATACCCCAACCTTTCAAGGTTGTAATCATGCATGCTTATGATTGGATCTTGAAAGGAAGATATCAAATTGGTTGATTGTGTTTTTGTTTGGACAATAGACCCTAAATTCTTAGTTTGTGTTGGCTGAAAATTTAGGGTCAAATGGGGTTCATTTTGGTTCTTGAAATGATGTATGTGGATACATATATTAGTGCATAACATAGCCTTGACCATGTGTGTTTTGGATTTGGTTGATTGTAATCTTGTCATGTTGGTTGTATTCATTCTTTATGGGTTGTAATAATCCTTTTGGTGTTTCTATTTGGGTTGTAATTTATTTATTCATTTGGCATGTAATAAATAGATTAGGAGTATTTTTTCCTTTTACTAGAAAATTATGTATTAGGATATATATTTTGTAAAAGAAGATGCTCGGGAAGGAAGCACAAAAGGAAGACACAAAGGATGGACTTGAAGCATTTGGATGCAAGTTCAAGTGGGAGTCTTTGAAGACCTCATCATTTGTGTTGTGTTGAACCCTTAGGAAAGACCTTATGACAACACTTGTGATGGCAAACAAGTGTAGTCAACTTAGTGGCTATAGTTATGCACATATGCTTGTATGATTGTACTTGTTTGGTTGTTTGTTGTGTGATTGTTATTTGACATTTGGATGTGCATAACAAACTAATAAACAAACTTAACAAGCTGAATTTTATGGTTCCTAATCATTAAGTGATTAATAAAAGGTTATTAAAGGATTAATGATTTAATAAAAGAGGTTTTATTAAAAGTGAACCATAGGATACCTTGTATTTGAAAGCATGCAAATACAAGGTAAATAGAGTTTTCAAACTAGAATCAATGAAAACTAAAAATCTCTTTTTCAAACAAGTTTAACACCGTCCTTTTGCACAACACTTAAGTCATTTGGAAACTCTTAATGGGATAAAGGTCACCTAACCATTTTGAGGGAACTTATGACTTAAGGTGAGAATACCACATTGGTGGGATAAAGGTCACCTAACCACTTATGTTGGTAAACTCACATGTGTGTGCAAGTAGGGTAACTTGATTTGAAAACCATGTTGAATGGATCACCTAAAATATGGTTTCCAAATGGTGTTGATGGGATTAACATGCCGACTTTGCATATGACGTTTAAAGTCGATCCCATACCGCTAGAAGTTGCAAAGGGTTGCAATTGTCAAATATTGACTACCTTGTTAATTTGAATAATGGGATAAAGGTCACCTAACCATTATTTGAATGTGACGTTGGATTCTAGATTTTAATTATTAATTGTCTATGAGACATAAAGGGTATTAATAATTAAAATGAAATTTTTTCAGAAATACTAAAAAGAACTTTGTAAAATTTGTAGAATGACCGCAAACCATAATGCTACCACCCCGACCGTCCATACCCTATCACTGAGAGCTATTTTAGAGAGGGATCGTCTGTACCATAATAACCTTATGGACTAGTCTCGAAACTTAAGAATTGTTCTCAAGCAAGAGCAAAGGCATATGTCCTTGACGATCCCTACACCTAACCAACCCGACCCCGACGATGTTGAGGCCATTCCCGATCCTAAGGCAAATGTTGCCAAAGGAGAAGGGCATATCAAAGGCAATGGGTAAGGGTAGATCAAAACGGAACCTCCAAAACCTAAGCTTATGAAGCTTAAGGTAATCGAAAACGATCCATGCTTTATGTATGGTGAGATAGGTCATTTGAAAGGGATTCATCCAACCTATCTCAATGAGTTGAGAAATAAAAGGGATGCTGGGCAAACCTTAAGTATAACTTTCATAATCCATATTAACTTAGGTGTTATTTCCTAAAAGCACATGGGTAATTGGATACCTCATATGGAACTCACTATTGCAATTTGTTGCAAGGGTTTAAAAGAAATAAGCACCTTAAGAAAGGAGACTATGTTTTGAAACTTTCAAAAGGTTTGGAAGTTGTTCGTCAAAACATGTTTATATGCTCCTAGTTTGACTAGGAACATGATTTAAGTTTCACTTTTAAAGCAATATGGTTATGATTTAAAGTTAGTAGATGATGGTATCTATATTTATATGGATGATGTATATTATTTCAAGGCTATGCCTTCTAATGATGTTGATGAATTGGTTCATAATGATTCGTCCTATAATAACACATTATACCTATCATGCACCAAGAGACTTAAAATGGTTTAAGTAACTCTTATTCTTGTCATTGTCATCTTAGTTACATAAACAAGAATCGGATTTAAACACTTTAAAAGAATGGTCTTTTGAAAACAAATGAAAATTGTTCATTTGATAAGTGTGAATCTTGTTTATGAGGTAAGATAACCAACACGCCTTTTAGTGGTACTAATGAGAGGGCAAAAGACTTATTAGGAATCATACATTTGGATGTATGTGGTCCTTTTAAGACAATGACAAGGTATGGTGAAACTTACTTCATTACCTTAACCGACGATTATAGTCGCTATGGTTATGTGTACTTGATAGCACATAAACATGAAGAATTTGAAATGTTCAAAAACTTCAAGAATGAAGTAGGAAATCAACTCGATAGAACTACCAAAGTTCTCCGTTTAGATAGAGAAGGTGAATACCTAAGTGAGACTTTTAGGGATCATCTAGGAAGTTGTAAAATTGTCTCACAACTTACTCCTCACAGAACACCATAACATAATGGTGTGTCTGAAAGGAGATCGAACCCTATTGGATATAGTTCGACCTATGATGGCTATAAGCTCACTACCTCTATAATTTTGGGGTTTCGCACTACTCTCCGCGACTCATATTTTGAATATGGTCCAAACCAAGAAAGCGGATTCGACGCCTCTTGAAATATGAAATGGAATAGTTCCATCGCTATCATATTTAAAATTATGGGTTATGAAGCTTATGTTAAGCTTAACACCCAAACCAACTGCAAGTCGATTCACTAAGTGTATATTTGTTGGATATATAAAAGGACTGTATAGGATACTATTTCTTTGATCCAACAGAGCAAAAAGTATTCATTGCTCAAAAGGCAGAATTCTTGGAAGCCAAGTTCCTTATGGAAGGAATGACGCATAGAACAGTGGAATTTGATGAGGATCAAGATCCACAAGCCGATACACGTTTGGTTGTCACTAGCAATCAATAAGAGGTTGTTGATCATGATCAAGAGGTTAATCAATACACACAAAACGTTCGCTGATCTGGTAAAGTTAGCATTTCACATGAAAGATGTGGATTTTTCATAGATGGATGCTACGTTGTTGACTCCGAAGAGCCAACTACATACCATGATGCAATGTCCAATTCGGATTGTGACAAGTGGCTAGGAGCCATGAACGTAAAGATGCAATTCATGTATGACAACCAAGTTTGGGAATTGGTTGACTCTTCACTTAACTCCAAACCGGTTGGATGCAAGTGGGTTTTCAAGAAGAAAACTGACATGCATGAAAACTTGGATACTTACAAGGCAAGACTTGTAGCAAAAGGTTTCACTCTAAGTCAAAGGGTTGATTATGATGAAACCTTCTCGCCAATGGCAATGCTAAAGTTATCCTGATAAAGTATGCAAGTTAAAAATATCAATCTATGGATTGAGACCAGCATCGAGAAATTGGAATCAACGTTTTGATGAAAGATCAAGAAATTGGGTTTCATCAAGAACGCTAACAAGGATTGTGTGTATCAAGGGGCTAGTGGGAGTACAATTACGTTCTTAGTATTGTATGTTGATGACATACTACACTTGGAAATTATCTTTCCAAAAGGGATCTCCGTGAAGCCGTCTCTATTTTAGAAATAAAGATCTATAGGGATAGATCGAGGCGGTTGATAGGGTTAAACCAAAGTGCATACATTGATAAAATCTTGAAAAGGTTCAAGATGGTAAACTCTAAGAAAGGTATAGTACCTATTCAAAGAGGGACAATATTGAGTGCATCTCAATGTCCAAGCTTAAAGGATGAGCAACATCGTATGAAGGATATCCCATATGCGTCTGCTATAGGATCCATCATATATGCGATGATATGCACTAGACTGGACATGTCATGCGCGTTAAGCATGACAAATAGATATCAGCAGAATCCAAGTAACAGCCATTGGATGGTTGTTGAAGGTATATTGGAATACCTTAGGAGGACTAAGGATATGTTTCTAATATATGGATCTGATGAAGAGGAACTGGTTGTGAAGGGTTACACGAATGCTAGTTTCCAAACTGATCGAGATGATCCTCGATCACAATCAGGGTAGCATTGTCCACTACAGAATTCGAATACATAGCCGCCTCATTAGCAGCTTGGGAAGCTGCATGGATAAAAGGTTTATCACCAGTCTAAGGATGGTCTCTACCATTCAAGACTCCTTAGAAATCTTTGTGATGACGAGGGTGCGATTGTTCAAATCAAGGAACCCCGTGCACATCAAAAGATTAGGTACAATGAGCGGAAATTCAACTACATAAGGGATGAAGTTGAAAAGGGAAAGATATGTATTCGCAAAGTTCACTTTGATCAAAACATTGCGGATCCACTCACGAAGCTCCTTGAAAGGGCAAAGCATGAAAGTCATGCTTGTGCCTTAGGACTTCGATATTCTAGTGATTGGAATTGATCTGTTTAGTATTAATATTATTAATATGGAACAATTGTAGTACTTAACTTATCTATGTATTTACGATATTTTAAGTAATGTTCCCTTTTAGCATGTTTACATCCATGAATAATTTTATTATTCTAAATGTCCGTAGTCGGTCATATTTGTGGGAACAAATATGAATGTAAGACTATTATGAACTTGGATTGGTGGATATTCATAAGGCATGGATATAGAGCAATTGGTTGCTGCCAAGGTTCATAGATATTCGTGGGATACGAATATTGGACTGACCCGCATCTCAAATCTTACTACATGGAATCTTATTGATTGATCATAAGTAATTTTGAGTAAAGGCGAATATCATTTGGTATCCTCCGACCTGAGATACATATTGGGTTTTGATATTCACCAAGTGTTATACCTTGAGCTAGTTCTTCACTGATATGAGATAATTGTCAGTACATAAGGCTATGTTCAGATATGACATAAGGTGATTGTGAGAAACGTATGTAGTCAAGATGGGATTTGTTCCTCTTATTCGTTGAGAGTACGATGTCTAAGGCCTGATTAAGTTAAATCAACAAGGAATGATCAATCTGTGTCCTTGGATTTAACATGACATCTGTAACAAAAGGATAGATGATTGATTCACCTAAATCATTTCAAGTTGGATACTTGAAGGGGATGATGTTATTGAATGGCTTCTAAGTCATGCGTATTAAGGGTAGTAAACCGTTGTTAGGCGGTATTTACTGCTTGCATCAATCTTCTATGTATCTTGTGCAAGTGGGAGATTGTTGGATTCTGTATGCCCAAGACACATAGAACATTGATGTGGTTAGTACGTAGTGATCCAAGTCGGGTCATACCCAATAACAAGCTTAGCAAACACCAATTAATATTTAATTGATGATATGATCATGCAATTAAATAATTGCACCAATTTAGAAAATGGGTTTTCTAAATAAATTGTATGTGAGAAAGAACAAATTATAAGGATACTTTGTTCATGGATATTATTTGTTATGTTGTTTAAATTAATTAAGCAACATCAAATAATAAATGTGTGTGTGAATATTATACAAAATTAAAAGGTTAATTATGTATAATACTTAAACTCTTGTGAAATTTTATAAAAGAGATTTTTTAGGGAAAACCCTAATATATCAAAGGGGGTTCGGCCGCCCCTTGTTCTTCCTCTCTTCAATTTTTCGTTTTCTTTCTCTCAAGGGGTTAGAAATGTGGATCTCACAAGAACACACACATACTCTCTATTTTCAGCTCTCTCTCTCTCGATTTCTTACATGCAAAAGTCACAAAACATGAATCCTTCTTTTGGAAGAAGAATGTCACGGCTGGAACATAATGTTTAACATCTTTGTTGGATGTTACGGCTGGAATCAAGGCTGTCACGGCTGGAACAAAAATCCAGCAGCCTTGGTGACTCGTTTTTAAAGGGATTCATGGCTGGAACAAAGTGTTTAACATCTTTGGTGGATGGTCACGGCTGGAACAAGTGTGTTCACGGCTGAAACAAAATCCAGCAGCTTGCTTGACTCGATTTGGTGCTACAAATCCTAGCAAAAGGGTGTTGCTTTGAGGCTTGTGGGTATGAACACTTGAGAACACCTTCTCTTGGTGTTTTAGTCATTCAATGGCAGCTTCATCTTCAGATAAGTCCACGTTTTTCAGCCCTCTTTGGATGTGTTTCACATTTTGACAGCTTCTAAATCTTTGGAAGGTAGTTTGTTGATTTCGTTGTTGTGTTTTGCTTCTTGATGCTAGGGCTGCTCAAGAACATTATTTTCATCTACAACTCGATTTTGGCAGCTTCTAAAGGTAGTATACATCACTTGTTTAGGTTGTTATATATTGGTGATAACTAGTTCAAACACATAAATAAGATCCTTGCATTCTTGGGTTTGTTGTAGACATGCAATGAAGTATAATTTTCAGATTTCAAATGGTTGATATTTGATGTTAATCCGCTGCGTTTTCTTGTTTAAAATGGTTAAACAACATGATTTAGGTCCAACAAACCCAACAGAAACCGACTCAGATCTGTCGATTTAGACGTTGCGACCGCCTTTGGTGGCGTCCGCATGACCTTCATGTCCGGTTCTTGCTATCCTTTGCTTGATGATGATGGCACCTTGCGCATCTGAGGGCTCTAATCTGGATTTTGATGATCTGTAGGTGTTATTGTTGGCTATGATGATACAAAAAGCAAATCGGTTGTTTTGGTCTGGCATACCGATCTCGGTGTGCAACCACAACTCGACATCGATTCTGAGCCAACTTATAATTGTTTGTGTTTTGGCCATGATGATCGAAACGTAATGCTACGAACATATGCGTTTGTCAGAGCCCAGGTTTACTTTGTTTTAATGACGCGCAACACGCGTCAGGGTATACACACTAGTTATTGATGAAAGAATTCGAGATGGAAACCTTAGGAAATGCTAAGAAGATTTTGAAAACGCTACAGATATGCTTACTAAATCATTGCCTGGTTCTAAGTTTGAGCAGTGTTTGGATACTCTTGGTATTGGTTGATTTGGTCCTAAGGTAGAGTTTCTTGAAGTTGATAAAATGCAAGTCAACGAAGTCAATGGTTTGTATCTACTAGTTCTTGTTTTGTTTAGTCATTTACTGAAAATACATGGGGCTTATATTGTAAAATCTAGCTAATCTTTAGTTAGTTAGAGTTTGTTAATATTTTGGTTGTTATTTAGTCGTTAGCATCATAATTGAGGGATAATGAGCTTTGTATGTTATCATCTTTTCTGTAATTGTTAATGAGACATGGGTTTTTCATTTTCATCTTGAATCTTGTATTCTATTTGGTGTTTTATAACAGTTGTAAATAAATGGATCATTGGATCATACTCTAGCTCACTAACAGGATTCAAGATAAGCTATGTATCCATTAAACGTTGCAATCACCAATTAAAGTATTGCAAGTAAACAACTCTTAAATTACTTCTATTTATTAAAGGCCCGACCCATTGCATGATTAAATGTAAGCAAAGATGTTATGCATAAGCTATAAACATTTGCTTAGGTTTTCAATTACAAAAGCGAAAAAACAACAAAACAGTTTAATAACCAATTCCCAAACATCCCCAACAATAACCAATTCCCAAACACCCATCTATCTATTATAATAAAAGAGTAACTTGGTATGCCACGTGTCAGCACCACAATTCTTCTCACCAAAATTTTCCCGCCTCTCTCTCCTATTAAATAATTACCTTAATTACTAATAATATTATTTAATATTTTTTAGATTAAAATATTTTTTTATAAATTAAGAAAAAAAAATTTATTGATGTTATTTCAAATAAATAAATTTTTATAAGTAATATTTTTTTCTAAAATATCAAATTTTGTTAAAAATATGATATATTATAAAACTACTATTTTTAAAAAGTAAATTATTTAAAAACCAAAAATAATTTAATTTAGGAGTTACGATAATAAAATATTTTAAAAAATAATATTTTTATAAGGTTTGTTTTAGAACAAATACTATTTAAAAAAAATTAAAAACAAAGTTATAAAATGTTGATATCACTGTTTTATTACTTATAGTACTTACTTATACGTAATTTCAGTCATATCATATTTTAAAATATTATTTTATTTTTTATAAGTTTTATTATATTAATATTTTCTTTATTCAACCCGTGTAATACACGGGTTTTTTAAACTAGTATATAAATATATTGAAAGCAAAAGCAGATTAAAGATTAAAAAACATTGCATTTTATTGTGATGACATGAGTATACCATAGTTTTTATATCTCATGGAAATGTGAACTAAAGATAGGTTTTTTAGCCCAACTTCACAACAGATCATTTGAAGTAATATCAATTAATAACATACATGAAGCTCATCCAACCGTGAATGAATTAGTCCACTGCACATTGTTAAGGTTTTACACCAAATATTTTGGCAGCCTACTTGTTACTCGACTTGCACAGTGCACCTTCGTTTCCGTACCTTCCAGCTGTTTTTGTCATAATCTGGTAACTACATTAAAAAAATTATAGCATGAGATACAAGTTATAAGTTCACTCCATTTGGGTGTTAGGGTTGTGAATTATCTGATTATTATGTTTGATACAGCAAACTAAAGAAGGTCCTAGGCTTGCATCTAATCTACATGAGGGTGAATTTGTCTAATCTGCATGTGCACCCACTGGCTACTGCTTTAATCATGATACATAAAGCGATTATGTAACTAGGTAACTATCTTTCACGATCCGATTACATGTATTTATCACTGCAAACAAACCGAACATGAACCATTCGGCTGGAAGTTCGTTTATGTTCGTTCATTTAGTAAATGAACGAACACGAACAAGAAAATTTCTCTCGTTTAGTTAAACAAACAAACATGAACACAAACCGCGTTTGTTCATTTTTATGTTTGTGTCTTTGTGAACATTCGATAATATGTTTGTTAATGTCCATTCGTGAACGTTTGATAATGTGTTCGTTTATGTTATTAATGTATTCGTTTATGTTCGTTAATGTGTTTGTTTATGTTCTTAATTTTTATGTTTGTTATTTTTATGACAATTATATCAAGTATTTTTTTATATTTATACTTTTTGTGGATGGGTAATGTTTGTGATGAAAATGCAAATTTTATATATATATATATATACACACACACACACACACATATATATATATGATTATTTGTATTCGTTTGTATTCATAGACTTCTTTGTGCTCTGTCATCTTCATGAAAATTTGTTTGTATTCGTTTGTTTTTGTTTGTGTTCCTTTGTGTTCGATAAGGTGTTCGTGAACAGTTCATGATATTCATTTCCTTAATGAACAAATACAAACAAAGAATCTTGTTTTGTAAGTGTCCGTAAACAGTTTATAAACAAGCTTTTTTGTAATGAACGAACGCAAACAATGCATTGTTTGTGTTCGTTCGGTTCGTTTGCAGCCCTAATCAATATTTTTTTAAAGGTGACAATTTTAAGAATTTGTATGCGTTAAAAATAAACTTTTAAACAGCTTTCAACCCGTTTGACGTGTTCCCTTTTTAACTAAAAAAGCTATTTGACCCGTTTGAGATAAAATACAACTAAAATAGACACATTCAAAGGTTAACGGGTTGACATTACAATCCATACGTTATATCCACATAATTATTAGAAAACATATAAAGGTTGATGAGGCTTGTTTGCTGCTTACCTGTTGGCTAAAGGAAAATGGAATTCCAACTCTCTTTGAACCATCAGCCATCCGTTTAGAAGAATAACGATCTTCTAATGGAGCATAGCCACTGGAGACCTGATAACAAATCCAAATTGGATATTAACATCGAGAAATTAGAACTTTTATATTAAAATACAAATGTAAAGTCTGGATGAAACATATTCTTCAACAGATGGACATGAGCATAAAAGTTAGTTCACCTGAGTTTCAACTGCTTGGATCAATACATCTTTGCAGCCAATTGCATGCACGCTTTCCAGCTTAGGGCATTGCAGTACTAAATTTTCTGCGATTAAACAATTAAATGTCAAGTCAACATAAATATTGAATCGCATTAGCATCATGTTGGTTAGATGTTAGAACATTATAACATTATTAAAACTAAATTACTAATAATCTACCTGAAATCAGATTTTTACAGGAGTTCAGGTTCAGATCACTGAGATTCGGGCAACTTAGATACAAGGACTGCAAAAATAAGATAATCAAGACCCGTATTGATTAACATGTAGAATAAAATGATTTAAGATTTTTTAGAATCTTACATCAAGACTAGAGCAACCCCAAAGGCTTAGCTTTTTCAAGTTAGCATGTTTTATAAACAATTTCTGATATGTAAGATGTGGTTTGCTGTTTGGTGATGCTTGTTTTCCTGAATCACTGTTTTCTTCAGCGGTTGGATATTGTGCATCTGCTTCACATATTGTTATCCCACAATCCATGAGTTCCAAAAGAGGCAATTGGGCAGTGGCAAATTGGATACCACCTGGTGATGAAAAAAAGAGCCAAATATTATCAACTTTTAATAAGGGAAAGAGAATTATTACACAGCATATACTAAATTATGAATTAAAATATTACTTGATGTAATGTTGGGGCATAGAGCAACAAGTAGCCTTGTTAGAGTCTCGGGAAATACATTGCATATCATCCCCAGACCACTGTCACTTATGCTAGACCTGTAAAACACAGGTAGTAGTATGAAGACTTTATATTGGCACAAACTTATACTCACGAAAATAACCATGGTAAAAAGTGAAAGATTGTGTTACTTACCCACTGAGGTCAAGTAATTCTAGATTTGAGTAGGACTTGGAAATTGCCACAACTGATGCATCCGTGATTTCTGATCCAAGCACAAGAGATAGCCTGCGCAATCCCCTGAAATAAACAAAGAGCACAAATATTAGTTCCTTTTGTCATTTTCTTGATATTGTATGAACATTAAGTAAACTATTGTAATGTCACATTGGCTTTTATAACTACTAGCATTAGAGAGTAGAGACACAATAAAAATTGCCATTTGGTGTTACCTTAAATGTGCAGCTGTGAGAGATAGCACAACAGAATGGGAAAGATGAAGAGAAGCAATGTGAATATTTCTTAATTTAGGACAGCTTCTTCCAAGGCCATCCATCATAGAAGTAAGATCAGTGCTATCATTCTCTTGGCGGGAGAAATCAAGAGAAATTTCGATCAAATTGGGGAGATTGAAAACCTAATTAAGATTTAAAAATAAGATGTAAAGATAAACATCAAATATGATAGTAAATTTGCTTATTAACAGAGTCATAAAACATAACTAAGATACCATCTTTGAAAGTGAATGAAGATCTGAAAGCCATAGAGTGGAGAGTGTGTTGGAGCAGAGAACAAAAGCTCCAAGGTTAGAACACCCCTCCATTTTAAGAGTTGTGAGACAACGTTTATCAGCAACAAACCTACCTAATTCATCCCTAAAATAAACAAAATCATATTAAGGAACAAATAAATGTACTTATTGATCAGCTGTAAGCCTGTAACAATCTAGATGGTTTTTCCATCATCCTGAATTGAAATTGCATAGCTAATTGAACCCTGAATTACTAAATATAAACAGAATCACTTTTGGCAGCAGATAGTTGTCTTTATAAAACTATACATAATAAACCATGATGCTTTTTTCATAATCAGTAACTGGAAGATGTTTCACAAGACAATCTACATACAAAGCGTAAAAAAGGTAGGAGTTAATAAAAAAACAGATCTAACTGCAACAACACTATAAGTATTCTGATTACAAATTTGATTTTGGAAAGAGAACATAAACATGCGAATGTCAATAAGAACAAAAATCATGATGAATATGTTTTCAATGTTATAAAAAGAACTAATTGCTTAAAATACATCATGTATCATTGTATGATTGATAAAATGTAAAGCATTCTAGCAAAGGCCTAAGCTGAATGTTAAAACTTAACTTACGACTGAAGATTACAGTATGGGAATCCAATTATGGAGATATACTTCGAAGAAAGATCAAATTAAAGCTTCAATATTTTAACTTAATATAAACACATATGCTTTCTAAAATAAATCTAACAACAAACAGATAAGTTAGTAGGGATACCCAGTAATGCGATTGACAGATCCTTCGTATGTAAGTATCTCCAGAGATTCAAGATTCGGGCAAGCAAACGCAATGCAGGCCAACATAGTAGAATCCATATCACTGCAATCACCACACAAACAAATCACTCAAACTATCATCTTCATCAGAGCTTCATTTTAGCAACAATACTTAAATATGTAATGTCCGATTTTAACAATTTATTCAGCTTATAATTTTACAATTTCGTTACTTCAAATCCACCATTTCGAGTCCATTGTTAGTTCCATCTTAAGTTCACAACAGTTTTTTAATAGTAAATCATCGTTAATCGGTCTATAAAACGTCGATCGGACCCCAAACCCACAGATCTAACAATCTCCAAACCTTTGCATCGTGAGTGAGAGTCTAACAAGAGACGAACACTTCTGCAACACCGATCCAACAAATCCGACCTGCGTCTTCGCCGGAACCCTAAGGCGGAGCTCCTCCGCAGCTCTCCAAATCCTCTTCGTCACATCTCTCCACCCCTTACACACCTTCGCCGCCGACAACAACGTCGCCGGCGGCAACCGCCTCAACACCTCCCACAAACAACTCACCGGCAACTTACCAGATCCAAAATCAACCTCCACCTCCACGTCATCCACCACCACCTCATCACCACCGCCTAAGTCATCATCATCCGAATCCACCACCTCGCACACATCCACATCGTCAAACGACAACGCACGTCGGAGATTACCACACTTCTTCCGTTGAACCGATCGGAGCGTCAGACCGGCGGCCGATGAAGTCGACGAATCGGCCGGAGTGAGGGCGGCTGACGTGGAGTCAGCAGCCTCCGGCGGCGGGAGGTGGCACACGTGGCCTTTCTTCGGCTGGCCACAGCGGCCGCAGTTATAGCTACCTCGTCGTTTTCCTTTTTTGGCAAACAAGACATCGGAGAACGGCGTGACGGCGGCCGGATCCACCGGATGATGGTGGTGACGGTGCATTATGAGCTAGGGTTTTGGGGGTTGTAGAGAGAGAAAGTTATTCTAGAAAGAGAAAGTTGGGGTGAAATGTCATGGAGAAATGATGGAGAAATAGAAGGTGAGGGGGGCGGGAGATTATCGAATACTTCGCGCCTTTGTTTCAATTTTGGAGAATGAAGTATAATAATAATAACTAGGAAATGAACTCGCGCGTTGCCGCGTGGTTCTTTTTTGAATGTCTAACAGACGCAAGTATTAAGTAATCTTATAAATTAACACAATAAAATTGTTAGTATTAAAGTTACATTTAGTTTCAAAATTTTATTTACCAGAAGTAATCAAAGATCAACAGTTAAAGGTGAAAAAGAATTACCTCGCTCTTTGTATATAGTCTAGTCACTTTTATCCGAAGATTGTCAAGAAGATCAATAGATCTAATGTATCCACCTGAGATCACACTTGATAATAGCAGAAATTAGTAAAGATTCTCACTTGATAATAATAGAAATTAGCAATCTACTGCATGCTTCTTAAATCTATTTGGTAAAATATAACAATACAAAGTAGTTAAAGAAATGCGATGGAAGAGTAATTGACCTAGTTTTCTTGGATTTAGCATAAGACATAAGAATAAGAGACAATTAACCAATTGAAATGTGAATTCCTATATGTCTACACCATAACAAAAACATAACTAAATCAGTATTTACTATCTCCCTCATCAAGCTACTACTATCTTCTAAGTTTCAAAAACCATGCCAAAGAAAAAAGACGCCTAAAACGGTATCAAACTTTTTTTTACGGTGCAAGCATTCAAATTCTAAATTCTGTGATGTGAACAGAAACCCAAAAACTAATGACAAATGCTTCTCACCTCAAGAGAAAGGGAGGGAGAGGGGTGTGTCAACAAAAATCCCAGTCCTATGCTGGGAAAATCTAACATTTCATTGTCATATAAAATCCAAAGATGACTCATCTTGTTAACAACTGATTTTAAAAGCTTCTTAATGAAGCGCACCAATGACGATGAAAGATGCAAAAGATGCAAAATTTAAATTTATACATGGTGCAAAAGGTTATTATGTGTAAGCATTACTCTTTTGGGTTGCCAGTGGTCCCACTTGTATATATAAAAGCAGCAACATCATCAGATTTGATGGGCTCATAAACATAGTTTCAGAACGTTCATCACTTCAAAAGATTCACAACCCTTTTCTACAAGAACTAAATGCTAGTAAATATTTTAAATCGACTTACCGGCATCATGTGAATCGACAAAAAGCGCAAGATTTTTCTGACCCATATCTATGATCCCCTTGTATGTATAAGCAGGAATTCCCTCCATCACATGGCTAGATATGGAAGATTTTTCCCCCCAAAGCAAAATAACAAATCTAACAGATGCCTTGGAATTAAAGGCATCTGCCATCCGGTGATATAACTCAGGATTGTCCACAGCAAGTGCAACACTGTTATTGAAAAAACACAAAACAATAACCTCATGCTATTCTCTATAGTATAAAAGAAAGCAGGTTGATATCATATCTAATAATTTAACCTGATCTTTTTGCAAGCTAACATAACTTGTTTTTCTGGTTATAGTAGTTCTTACATAGTTTAAACTTGCTATAAGTTTACCACCTAAAATTGATCGTAATTAAATTAGTAATGAAGTTGAAAGTAAGTCATTTGATTCTCAAAACGTTAAATGAGAATGACTAAGCTAACCTATCAGAATGATTAATTGTAATCAGATTTCACTGCAGGTATTAATTTTAATGCAACAACCAATTATTATCAGAATGCAGTCAACCTTGATCAGCAATAAGCCACCGACAGGAATTATCAGTAAAAAGTGCTAGCTTTTCACATGGCTTGATTCCAATAACTCTTAAACCTTCAGAGAAATTTAAAATGTCCTGCTCCACCTACAAATTTCATAATCAAAAGTAAAGTTCATGTTAAATAGATATGTAGTTAGATAAAAGGAGAGGAAACAGATCAGGCCAGCAGGTAAGATTGAAATACTGAAAAGGAAAAAAAAATAGAGATGTAAAAAGAAAGGGTAAATGAGAAGAAGACCTGCTTGTAAGTCATATTTGTTGGCAGATCATGATGTGGGTCGACCAACGCAACCCGATCACCAAACCTTTCTGCTGCGTACCTCCAAATGTCAGGAATCGTCTTCAATTCTGCAGTTGTTACTGTGTTTTCTGATATCAAGGGGCTCTCAAGAAGAGGTGAATACTTTCTGACTTGCTTTTCTTCTGCCTACAAGTCAACATTATGTTGAAATATCATCCTTGTCAATATACAAAGCTTACCATATAATCCTATACAACTTCAAAGAAATAATCATGAAACTGAAAAATGGATATGCAGAAAGAGGGAAAACCTGCTGCATTTTGAAGCACATATGCCTACTCTTTCTATAATATCATACAAGCGCAATCAATAACATTAGAAACTTATACCTAACATGGCTATTTAGCTATTTGAGCACAAAACACAATTTGTGCTTTGACCTCTTAACACCAGATGCCAAATTGCCAGATCGATCAGTGCAATCTAAACAGAATCAGCTACAAATCACTAACATCAGTAGCGATATGACTGTTACATGAAATGCAAACAAACTTCCTCAATTTCTATCTTACAACATACATAATTAACATTCTAAGCCGATAAACAGAAATCAACTACAGATTGATTATGTGAAAGACGATAACACCAATAAAAACACAGCAATACCAAATCACACAAGTAACAGAGTCCGATTCTCCTTTGATTCACCTTAAAAAAACTCAAATCACTAACATCAGTAGCGATCTGACTGTTACATGAAATGCAAACAAACTTCGAGAATTTGAATCTTACAACATACATAATTAACATTCTAAGCCAATAAACAGAAATCAACTACAGATTGATCACATCACAGACGATAACACCAAAATTAACGCATCAATACCAAATCACACAAATAACAGAAGTACAGAATCCGATTCTCCTTTAATTCACATTAAATAAAACTCAAAAAAATCAACGCAAAAGGTGTAATTCACTGATTCAGATACCTTAGATTCAGAATAAACTCGAATTCCATGACACAGGCTAACGCGATCACAAGAGCACTTGTTCCTACGGAAAAACACATCGCCGGAGTTGACCTTGCATTTGACCTGTTAGAGATCATATATGACCCAATGTAAATTCTTCACATAAAGATAATAAGTCACTTACTTCATGAGTCATGGGAGCGCCAAACTTAATAACATGGCTCCGAGCTTTCACAGATTCAAGAATGTCGACATCATCTTGACAATAAAGAACCAATTTATAAGCATCTGAATTGCAATCCATATTATGTTTTTGTTCTCCTCGTCAGCTTTTTCGACATCATAAAGGTCCATTAGTGTAGATAAGACAACAGGTTCCGTAAAATCAAATTTGAGATTGGACATTTGAGTTTATAAAAACATTAAAATGAATGTACCCTGGCTTTATATTAATTTGATTTACCATAGAAAATAACATCGCCGTTCTGGTTATCAGTACCTCTTTCTAGCACCACCAGCAAATCCACCGCCATACCCCCGGGCCCCGGAATCAAAATCGACATCAATGATGTATCCTTTTTAAGCTGACTCGTACTGAACGAAGCAAGAAAATCAATCATCTCCTTATTTTAATCTCAATGCGATCTATTTTAATGGCGGAACAAAATCCACACGACGCTCTCTCTTCCTGCTGCAGCTTCAGCGAGATCCCTCTCACAGGACCTATCGGTTCCTCTTAAACAAACGAAGAAGAGGCGCCGTCAAGTGTCCACCGCATCACAACCTTTGTCGAGTAGAACATAGAAACATTGAATGCCTAGAACAGCCACCGCACGACCACCGCATTACCACCACTCTGGTCACCCTCATCTTTACCTTCATTCTTCAGTATCTTGCCATCATCCCTGTCGTTGTGAGACCTGCTACTACGCTTACTCATATCCTTAACCTGACCACATTCCAAATTGATCCGTCATGATACAACCCTAACCCTAGCCGGTAATTGATTTCATTCATCACACGAATGTATTCATAGTTACCCTTTTGAGTACGAACGAACTTACCCGACGAAGGATTGTGCGGAAACAAATCAACCTTCACGCGAGACAATAGCCGAACCGAACCCGAACCCGAACCCGAAGCAAACGTCGGAGCTCGACACAACTGACTCTTCATCCAATGCCCCCACCTCTCCACTTTCCACGAATCTCCGGCGACTTCTGCCGGAGTTTCATTCGGATCCGGACCCTCCCGGAGCGGCGACAGAGCTTCCAACGGTCGCAAGCTCCCGGATCTTGGCATAACGGGTTCGAGTTTTGACCCATGATGCCGATGATCTTTGTTCCGCCTCAGCAGACAGCCCTCTCACTACTTCCTCCTTCAATTTTGAGAAAAACCCTTGTTTTTTCTCCATGATTGAGATGAACCCAGATGGGATTTGAGCTCATATTGGTGGATAAGAAACCTGATGAAGACAATGATTCGATAACACATCCGATCAACAAAATCTTCAAATGAAAACACCAATAGTGTGATTTACAATCGAAAGAGATGTGGAGAAAGCATATATAAATAGCTGTTAGGTCTGGAAGATTTAGGGTTTGTATTTCTCCATGATTGAGATGAACCCAGATGGGATTTGAGCTCATATTGGTGGATAAGAAACCTGATGAAGACAATGATTCGATAACACATCCGATCAACAAAATCTTCAAATGAAAACACCAATAGTGTGATTTACAATCGAAAGAGATGAGGAGAAAGCATAGATAAATGGCGGTTAGGTCTGGAAGATTTAGGGTTTGTAGTCGGTGTATAACTGTAGCCACCGACATATGCCTTTAATATATATTATAATAAACATATTATTATCGGAAATTTTAGGCGCACCGCCTTTTCCTGGAGAAAACCGACCCAAGCGGTCACGGTTAGGTCTCCCCGTGACCGTTTGGTCAGTTGTAAGACCTAACTGTCACGGTTTGCCCTAACCGTGACAGTTATATCTGGGGATCCGTAGTCAATGATTGGGTATGTAATTATGGGGAAGTGATTGTGCGCAGGGGGGCTATATGTCACGGTTTGGCCAAACCGTGACATATTGCTTTTATTTTTTTTATTTTTTTAAACATTAAACATTGTTTTTTATTTTAATTTTATCACTGTAAACTTGAGAATGAAAAGGCGGGAAACACCGTTCGATTGGAGTTTGATTTCGTGTATCTTCCGATTGATTTCAAGTTGGTATCTATCTGAATAATATTATTATTAATTTTTATGGTGTAAATACTATATATATATATATATATATATATATATATATATATATATAAAAGATAAGTTTTGATGTTGATATATACGTACATGCATGGTTTGAATGCCGGATATGCGTTTGTGAACTTTACAACATCTGAAGCAGCTTGGAAGTTTCATACGTCGGTTAAAGGAAAACATTGGGATTTGTTTCAAAGCAAAAAGATTGCGGATGTTAGTCGTGCTAGAATCCAGGTACTTTATTACTTTTAGTTTTATTAACGTACTCACCTTAGTCATTAGCTAGTAGAAGTAGTGTGAGAAGGATGGTTGGGGGGAGAGGTAGGGTTATGGCACTAGGATCTTGCACCATGGTCCGGTGGCGTGGTCTACCTTTTTCTGACGTCATCATGGTTTATTAGTCTGTACAAATGATGATTGATTATCGATTACTAGTTTCACCGTCACATCATTTCTATCTTTTCGTGAATATATAATATAACTATTGTTCTTATGATCTGTATTATTTCGTTAGATATTTGAAGAAGCTAAGAAATTCTGCTATGAAACTGGTGTGAAAGTTGCTGTTGCATATGGTGGTGCACCGATTTATCCTCAGGTTTATATACTTTTAAAATCATTAACAAACACTATTTTATGGTTTTAATCATTAACAAACGTGCGATTCAGTTCATCTTTTTTTTATAATCTGCTTAATTAGTCTTTGTAATTTGTTATCTTTAATCTTGATTCAGAACGCGTTGACTTTAATCTTTGTGGAGACAAAACGCAGCGCAGATTCTTTGGAAAACTGGTTATGCAGGGTCGGTTTCCCTGCTGCTGCAATTCATGGTCATATTACAAGTAATTTTTCCGTTTAATTATTTTTAAACAAGTTGGTTGTTATTTTATCACATGGTTAACCTAATCGTAAAAATCAGTTGTTATCAAACATATACAATTAACATTATCAACATTGCAAATATAAAACAAACAAACAAAGAAACACAACCAAACAAACACAACCAAATATACAAATCATCATAACTGAAACGGCACATATATATAACGAGTTTTTACATACAAAAAGAAATAAAATACAAACAAAATATCTATCTAATCCATCATCCCCGGATCGCTGCCCTGACCAGACCTGCCCGCGCTAGATGGGCCAGCACCGGCATTGTCTAACCGCCTCGGTGGCTGTGACAACAACGGCGTACCCGAGGCGGTATAGTCCGCGACCATGTGCTGGATGACCCAGTCCATCATATCATGCAGCCTCGCGGTCGTATCCTCCAGCCTCACGACCCTGTCTCATGTGTCCTGAATCATATCAAGAACATGAGCAGGCAATTGCACGGCGTGGTACACACGCTGGGGATGCTGGGGCGGGTCCTGGTCGTGCGGCGGGGGAATGGGTTGATCCTCCCCGCCGCCAAGGGCCTCGTGGGCGTCCTGAAGGTGGACCTCAGCCCCCGCCAGCTCTAGTGGGTCCACCAACGGCTCGGGCACCCATGGCACGAGCTCCTGGTATCTGGTGAGCAGGTGCCACGTGCCGTCGGGGAACCTCCGAACTATCCTCATCCCAGTGGCGGTGCTCCGGCCGGCCACGCGCACAGGAGTCGGAGATAGCGGGAGTTGGGACAAGGCCTGTGCGTACCCCAAGCCCCGAGCGATCCGGGAAACGATGTTCCCGCCCACTAACGCCCCTCGCGACTGCCGATGATAATAACTAGCAAAATAATCAGCGAGGGCGTGCGCGAGGTGGCAGTGTCGGTGTGTGAGTACACACCGAAGAAAAAAAAGGTCGGCGGCGTTGACCCTGTCGGTCCCCGCCCCACGACCAGCGACGGGCGTGGCAATGAGTCGGTGAATGTATCTATACAGAGGGTCTCGTATATGAGAGGACCTCGTATCACCGCCGTATGGTCCGTCGCCTATCGCAGGCCACCAGACCTGATCGGAGTAGTCTGGCCCGCGGATCAAGGCGGTGGTGTACATCGGCTGTCGGGTCTCCTCCTCCGTGTAAAGGCCGCTGACGACAGCGAACCACCTAAGTGACATGCGATGGAGGACCTCGAACAACCGGAAAGCAACCTCCGCAGGCGCACGACCGTCCGCTATGTCGTCCTCGTCCAACCTGCAAGTCCCTGGTCACGTGGACGGAAGAACTCCACGGTGAGCTCTCGATGGGCATCGTCGGTCATCCGGAACAGCTGCTCCCACGGGCCGTCCTCACCGATGATCTCCAAAAACCGGCAGCGCTCTCCAACGAGCTGTAAGAAGTCATCCGACAGGACGGTCCCCGGTACTGGCACACGTGCTCTCAGGGTCCTTAACCGCTCGTACGGTGTAGTCCCCTGCTCGAACTGCAGCGTCGGGCAGTCATCAATGCCGGGGATAAAAGCATCGTCGGCATCCATATCTGCGGAAAAAAACGTATTTATCATTATTTATCATTATTTACAATGTTTATAAAATTAATGGTTGACGGTTATTATTATTATTATTATTATTATTATTATTATTATTATTATACTATTATTATTATTATTATTATTATTATTATTATTATTATTATTTTATTATTATTACCGTTATTATTATTATTATACTATTATTATTATTATTATTATACTATTATTATTATTATTATTATTTATTATTATTATACTATTATTATTATTATTATTATTATTATTATTATTATTATTATTATTGTTATTTATTATTATTATTATTATTATTGTTATTATTATTATTATACTAATATTATTATTATACTAATATTATTATTATTATTAATATTATTACTAATACTAATAATATTATTATTATTATTATTATTATTATTATTATTATTATTATTATTATTATTATTATTATTATTATTATTATTACTATTATTACTATTATTATTATTATTAATTTGACTTACTCTTAAACAAATAGTCAAATACTTTGTTAAACAATTTTTTCTTTACTTGAGGATTGGGAGACGACATAACCTTTTGTTTCAAGTCATCAAATTTCACATCGTAGTCGGGTTCAAGCGGCGCCACGTACGCTGGCTCGAAATCAAGCTTCCTCTAGTGTGGATCTACCGCATCGAGTGGAATACTTGTGACTGGATTTAAAGGTTAAATTATTAGTGAAAAATATGCAATCGTGTGACAACAGTAAAAAAATGTATTAAGAAAAATATAACCTTCTCGGACGTGTATCTCCAAACGACAAGCACATGGCAAGCCCATGGACGTGAACAACTGGTGTACACATGAACCCCCAGACTCCTAAATCATTTCCATTTTCATCAACTCTGATTCAAGGAGGCTAAGGCAAAAAGTTGATACTCTATAATGTTATCTTGAAAACAATGACGGGCGATGGTCTTTTTAATTTTCACACGGGACACCTCGAATGTTTTACAAATTTCAATCTCCTGGCCGCGCACGAGGTCACAAACATATCCGACAAGTGTGTGCAACGTATTGTTGGTCCCTGTGAGGTAACTCTTGAAGTTGGCATGTTGGCCCTCAACCCGATTAGTTGTAAATTCACCAAAGTTAAGGCGGTCGTACATCCAACAAGCAACAATTTTCTCTTTGTACGGCACCAACCAATTATTCCATATATATTCCCATACCTCTGAAAGAAAATAATAAATTTTAGAAAATAAACAAATAAATTGTTAGAGTAAAAATAAATATGAAATTCTTACCACTTTTACCATCTCCATTTAACTTTTCTTACATCTTCCTGCAATTGTAATCGTACATTGCCTCTGTGGGAGACGAACACAAGGTCTTCCACCAGTATGAAAAATCCTTCCACATGTCGGTTTTGAAAAGGATATTCCACCGTCTTTTGATATTCTCCCGAACGTGCCACCTGCATAGGTTTTTAGTAGCACTCGGGAACACTGTGTCACACGCACTCATCAGGGCCAGGTCCCTGTCTATGACAATAACGCGGGGCTCCACACACCCATCGAGCATATCTCTGATCTGCTCCAGTACCCATGTGAAGTTGTCTTGCCGTTCCCTCAATATAAATGCATGCGCGATACAAAACGACTTCGACGTCGACGTAACGCCAATAACCTGAACAAACGGAATGTTGTACATGTTGGTCTTGTACGTCGTGTCTATTAACATCACGTGCGGGAATGCGCGCCACATTTTATACGAAGTAGGATGACAAAAGAAAACATCTTCCACGGCCTTAGTAGTTGCATTCGTTCGTGTTTCATACACGAACTCTTTAGATTGTAGCAGGTTTTCAAGTTCCTGCATTGGTGTGATGCCTTCTCTCCCTTCAGCCCTAAACTTTGACGTCAGATTGTATATGTCTTGAACAACACAGACGTTGTGGGGAAACTGCTCCCTTACGGCTGAATGGATATGTCGTGGCCGCACGTGCTGCCTGTGTAATTTCTCGACAAGATCAATTTCTTCGGCGGTCATCTTCCTAAGATGCGCGTGGCCCTCCTCGTACACAACAGGATCGT